>PVLD010027066.1:0-21293 GCA_004027595.1 Dinomys branickii
TGTGTGTGCGCGTGTATGTGTGCATTGCGTGTGTGTGTGCGTGTGTATGTGCGTGTGTGCGCGCGTGTATGTGCGCGCGTGTGTATGTGCGTGTGTGTGCATGTGTGTGTGCGTGTGTGTATGTGCGTGTGCGTGTGCGTGTGTGTGTGTGTGTGTAAAAATCCCATTTGCTTACCCATTACCCAACTTCTTTTCTATTCATACAGAGAACCACAACCCTAACTGACACCACCTGAAACCCTGACATATTAAGGGACACAAGCTGCCCCCTTCGTCCCTTATCAGGCATGGGGGAACAAGGAGAGTAGAGGAGGGAGGGAGTACTGCTTGCAAGAATTCACCTAGCAGCTCTGGGGAGAAAGGTATCACGAGGTACAAAGAAAAGACGTGAGTCAGTAATGCATATTTACGTTAGTATTTAATAATAAAAAACATAAGTGAGGATTGATAAAATAGAGAAATAGCTTATAAGATATTTTACACATAGCTGAAGCATGCAAAGTACTTTGTATGCTAACCCTAGCTGGAAACAGACAAACTGTCAATTTTAAATACATTGAAGAGCCATGGTTTTACAATGCTCAACTTTTTTCTTTTATCCTATTTTAAATATATGCAGATTGTTACAAATATAATAACCATTTTAAGAAATTTGCTGTTATTTAGTTTCTACTTTTCCATGCCAAAATTTAGAAGTATCCTGTGTTTGTGCATGTGTTTTGTGTATATGAATGTCCTTTAAAATCATATATCCACTAATTTTTGTGGGTGTTTTGTGTCCATTGATATTTTTAATTCTTCATTTGTATAAAGCAAATAGCACCTCCTTTCAAGGTATGATGATAAAATAGTTTTTAAAAAATTCTAAGACTCGTGCCTAACCTATGGTAGGTTGTTAACAGAAATTTTTTCACTCATTCCCTCATTCAAAAAGATGAAGCACTACTTATCTTTGTGGTCTTCTGCATATTTCAGAATTCCTAGGTTTTTAATCTTTTGTTTAACTAAGCTAATTTCAACAATTTGCACCCAGAAGATAGAGTAAAATAGTTGATTTAAAAACACTTTTCTTATTTTTCAAGTCAGCATATGCAATCTGTTTCATTAAAGAATTATAACTGAAGATTCGGGCTCCAGTCCTCTGAAACCAAACTAACCACCGCATTGCACTTAAAACTCAGAATGAAGAGCCAATGACAGAACAATTGTCACGTCATTTTTATTTTCAGCTACGTAAACATCATTCTCAGGCAACAAAACAACTGTGTACAGGGCCTTCTGGTTTCTAGAAAACATATTTTAAAAACCAACTTATCTGCATTATACAGAGCTGTGTTATAAAAAAGACTTACAGGCTGTATTGTTTTGAGAAAGCAGGTAGTCACACTGCAAACCTGCTCAACAAACCTTCCTAGTTAATCCAATGTTGCAGAACGAAAAACTAAGATTAAGAAGTCTTCTGTTAAGAATACTTGAGAGCTTCAAAGAAATGTTTAGTTTCCTCCACAAAGAGCCACCAGAATTTTTTCATAATCTCCCTTGGTTTCATCCTGTTGATTCAGAAATAGAATACACTTAAAGCTATGAAAATCATCATCAATATATTCTAATTATAGAAGAGCTGCTTTCTTTTTAGACATAGGTGTAGTTCAGATCATACATTTCTGTCCATAATTACCTGATACCACTGATCAAAATATTGCTCATGTAATTAAATAATACATAAAGAAGATGATTAATAGATTAATAATGATTAATTAACTAATCATGATTAATTTTTATAAAATTTTTACAAAAAGCAAAAATTTTTGAGATTCAGATTATAAACTTCTCTAAATTAGTTGTTAGAGGCATTACTTTCCAAGAAAGAAATATAATGTCATATAGATTTGAATAAAATATAATACTATATAATCTCATAACATGCATGAGAAAATAATGGATTCCATCATCAGAAAGAGACAAAGTTATAAGCTTATAATTTTCTTACCTATTCTTGGTAGATTTTATGAAATACAAATAATGATGTGAATATAAGTGGTTACCTATCTTTCAATAAGCTCAACACCCTTGACTTTTCTGTCTCATTTTTCAGTGCTCTGATGAGTTAACAAACATTTTGTGGCAGTAAAAGTTTAACACAAGAGCTTCACACTGAGCTACATCCCCAGTCTTATCTTTATTTTTTATCTTAAGACAGGGTTCTGCTAATTTGCCAGGGCAGTTCTCAGACTTGTAATCCTTGTGCCCCAGTCCACGAACATGTACTTGAAACATTTTATATATGATAAAATAGAGAAAAT
Source organism: Dinomys branickii (assembly GCA_004027595.1). Classification (NCBI taxonomy): domain Eukaryota; kingdom Metazoa; phylum Chordata; class Mammalia; order Rodentia; family Dinomyidae; genus Dinomys; species Dinomys branickii. Next base: position 2,304 of record PVLD010027066.1, read on the forward strand.
ATTTTAACTAAGCCCCTCATCTTCTAGTATTATTATTTGCAAAAAACCCATAAAGTCTATCTACACTAAAAAAACTAAAGTATTGTAGAATACTAAAATGGAAAATGAAATATTTCCTTAACTCTGGTTGAAAAATGTACCTAGTTCTCTGGTATAGAACTTGCTAGTAAATTTACAGCAATTTAATTTGTGTATAACTTAGTCACTTGGGGGCTGGGGATATAGCTCAGTGGAATAAGCGCTTGCCTAGCAAGCACAGGGTCCTGAGTTCGATCCCCAGTACCGAAAAAAAAAAAAAAACTTAGTCACTTAACATTGAATTAATATTATATATGCAATGTATAGACAGGGTAAATCAGCTCTTCTGATGCTGCATGAACTTTCATTTGTGTCAGTGGCCTTGTGACTATCACAACATACCAGAATGGCTTGGCAAAGGGAGATACCATACATCTTCTGATAGTATACTTTGATATCATTCATGTCGATTTCAGAGCGAGAGACCATAATCCTGATCAACGCCTTATGACGAGTTCCAGCACCCTGTCCAAAACAAGTAAGTGTCTCTCATATTCACAAAATTACTGTCATTAAAGAACACAGATTTTAAGTTGAAGTCCATTTATCACTCCATAGAATCTCTATAAGAGATACTATCTCCATATTCACACACACACACACACACACACACACACACACACACACGCTCACTCACAAGGAACACAAATAATAAGGGCGTGACAAGGTACCAGCTGCTTACTTAGTAGTTAGTGCAAAGAGCTTTTACAACCCCCTAACTGGCCTTTTGCCAGCCAAGCTTTTCTATGAGCTGTCCAATAATTACAATTACAGTAAAACTTTTTCTGAAACCATAAATTTGATTGTTGAGTTTATCTTTTCAAAAACACACTTTGACATTCTCCTATTGCTGTGCAAATGAAAACCAATTACTTTAACAGGGCTTACAGTGGCCTAATGCTACAAACTCTTCCGTGGTGCACCATTACCCTAATTGTATTTACTGTCTTGAAAGAGTTGCATCACCTTCTGTGTTCAATCTTGCGCACGTTTCCTCTCCCTGGACCACCGTTGCTTTACCTTGCCTTCTCTTCCACCCTCTCCTTCAGCTCACTCATCCTTCTTCATACTTAAATCTTAGATTAACTGACAGTAGGGCAGCACAGACTTCTCAAGCCACGGGCAAGTGTAACTCTGCTTTCGCACAGCAACAGGCACCCATCTGAACACCACACAAGACAAGGGCAGGCGTAAGGGCAGCCACTATGCTAACTACCAGGTAACAGTGTCTGCTGTGCTTGTCATTTTCACTACGCGGCCTCACGTGTCATTTCACAGAGGCCTCTTCACATGAAATGATTGGTGCTCTCTTGCTCTCCCCTCTTTCCTCTCCTTATTTTGGAGGAATGACAATGCTAATTTAATCATTATTCATTAAGACATCAAAATATAAGTGTCAAAGTGGTATCCTGTATAGTATCACACATGTTATAAAGTTAAAGTGAAATAGTTGGACTGTTTCAAATACATGTTAATACTACCTTCTACATTGATAAACATGAATGGTATTTTAAAAGATTCAGTGTTAGTCGTGATGAAAAAGACCACATAATAAAAAAGGCAAGTGAAACTTAGAAAGCGGAAGAGTATAAAACCCACAACCTCAGTGCAAATAGCTTAATTAAATCATCCTTCACTTGGTAGCACAGGTTTTAAGCAAATCTCAAGTCAGCCATAAATTTGGCCAAGTTCTTTATAATAGCATCTCCATATTTTTAGAATACACCAAATCTAACAGAAGTTAATTTTAATTAGGTAAGATAGTACTTCCTGCACTGAACAGAACCATAATTTTCTTTAATGCAAAGTTACAAAATGTGATTTTCAGAGAATACTGGAATTTCTGTTCTATTTACAAATGAATTTCCCTCTGAGCAAAGCCTATACATAGAATGATACCTTCATGGCCAGATGAAGCTTCTCAGCAAAGAAAGCTGGTGTGCTTGTGGCACATTTCACTGGAAGAAAAGTAAATTGTAATTGTTTATACGCATTTACCACAAAAGAGGAAAATGCACATGAAAGAAAAGAAATAGAGTTTGCCACTAAAATTCTGTCACAGGTCATCATTCCTCTCCCTTCTCCCAGTATGGGACATTTGGCTAATAGTTAAACATTACGACAGTATTCACTTCCCAGACAATATCATGTAGTTTTTAGTTACCTTAAATCCACCCCATTAGAAACTTGAAAGTTTTTCCTAACCTGAATAAACTACTCTTGGACATAGAGGTGTTAAAGACCATGAAAGTAGATATTTGATCAATGCTTTAATAAGAGCACTAAAACTAAATTAATTCATTGAAAACCCAAGGACTGGACAAGCTTTAAATACAAGGCAGCTGCCCAAACACAATATGAGCATAAATCAATATGTCGGACTCTGTTTTTTTAATCTATACTGCTACACAAACAGGGTCAGTGAACCAAAGCACTTGTGTCTAACACAGGCTTGTTGGAAATGCAGATCCCAGGCCCCAGCCCAGACCCACTGAATAATCATCTTCAGGCTAAAACTATTCCCAGCAGATTCATCTGTTAGCATAGTAAAGGGAAAGAATATCTGTTGCTAAAAAGAAGTGACTTGAATTGTTTGGCAGTCTCCCCATTGCCTGTGCAACACATCAGTGTATCATTTCTGCAAGTTTATTTTATTCTGCTTCTTTTTTAAAATAAAAGAGTATAGGGTATCACTGAAAATACAAATTCTAGTTGAAAAGCTCTTCCCACCAGGGACCACGTACCGATGGCGGTGAGGCACTTCTCAATGTCACCTTTCAGCTCCAGGTCCAGAACTTTGTTCATGTCATGCTGACTGTACTTGGTGTATTTCTGAAACACTGAACATTAAATTTAAACTAAGATTGGACCCAGTCACTTTCTAGTAAAATTTCTTAAAAGCGGGGTTACTGACTTGAGGAACCCTTTGGGATAACTGAATATCAGCCACATTTTAAAAAGCTGTTCACACATCTTAGCATAATACAGAGACTTCATATTCTCCTAGGAATGTAAACCCTGGACATGAACATTTTGATAGTTCAGCATACTTTGGAGGAAATGTTTCCAAGGGCTAATAGTTGTTACAAATGACACATTACTGACAACTCTAACACTACATGGTACCATGGGCCACAGCCAGTGGATCTTACCTGACGTAGAGATCTGCCCAGTAAACACTCTGGTTTAAAGTTAGAAGTCAAAGTATTATTATCAAATAATGAAATTTAGGTAGTCCTGATAATTTTACCCTTATCCTGGCTTCCAGTTTTAACTATTCCCAATCTTTTGGGAGAATAGAAACAATTGAAATTTAAAAAATGGCACACCCAAGTCAAAAACACCTTCACAATACTGTGAAATGATGGCTGTCCAGATGCACAGATGGACAAAACATAATAACAGGCAAGGAGTGGCACACCCATGTGACACAGGGAGAGACACTGCTTAGGACTTCTCTCCTTCCTTTCTCTATGTGTACTCAGTACAAAAACCTGGATGTCCCATACCCAGATTCTAGAATTACTTCTGTTACCTCTGCGAAGATGGGGGTAGCTGCGGGTGGTCAGAATGGTGTTGAACACATTCACGTCTGTCCCCTTCCGCCTTTCTCCTGCTTCATATAAGGCCTGTTAGGAAATAGAAAAAGAAACATCTGACTCTGCTGCATTGGTACTGGCAGAAGAGTGTCAGATGTTTTCAAGTATTTTACAGGCAACTGCTTTGTGCTCGATAGAGTCTGAGCAGGCAATACTAAGAACGTACATTACTTAAAGACAGGGTACTGGATTTGCTTGTCAAATGTCTTGCACAACATCTCTCAAGGTCCCTCATGAACACTGGAGAGAGAATACGTGTTTGTGGAATACATGTTTGCGGAATTAAATTTCTGTAAGACTATGCTGTATCAAAACAACTCCAAAGGACCCCTGAAGGTTTTCTTTACTACTTATTTTTCAAAGTCATTTATGAGCAAATGGTGCTTGTAAAGCAAGTAATCAGCCCTACCATAGATCTTGCCCTCCAGTGATACAATTTCTAGATTCAAATTTTGGCCCTAAAATTTAAAAGTTGTGTGATCTCAGACAAATAATTTAACCTTGGTAAGCACCACTTTCCTCTTTAAAAAAAAATGAAACAGATAATTATTCCCTTGTTAGCATAAGTATATTCTGTTAACTTTGAAATGTTAATTATTATCATCTTTCTGGGTCATAGTAATCCATGTAGTGTTCATAAATACACATTTTGGAGCCCTGCTAGTCTCAAAATAGAAACCATAGTTAGAAATGTCACAAGCAAATAAGAATAATTTTTATTATGGGCAATTATTGAAATAATAACTCTTGTTTTAGATAAGCTTGCACAATTTCTATTAAAATGCTCAAGCTACCAAGCTAACACAATTTATTTCTCACATTTCAAGCCAATTCATCTGCCAAGTATGTACTTAATCCACCAAAAACTTCATTAGTGTATACTATGTGTCAGTAATGGACTTTGAGGCCACTGTGGGCAGACAGACAAGTCTATTCTTACTGGCTCGGTGTGGAGAATTTCATATACAGCATACTGTACCGTGACAAAAGCATAATGCAAATAATATTGCTCAGTATTTTTAAAAGTCAAAGTTCATGCCTTAAAAATGTCATTTTTCAAATGATTTGGTGCATCAATAACTGGAAACCCCACTGAAACAATCATAAACACTATGCGGTATCTAAAAATTATATAATAATTACAATATCACGGTATTAATTTAAATATCAATATTTAATTGATATTTAAATTAATATATCATTTTACACTATAAATTATATCTACAAACTGTCCTAATTATCACTGTTGAAAGAATGTTAGATTACTTACTGTTTCTATTTCACTTAATAAATTATTTCACCTTACTTGTATTTGATAAAGACAAATCAAATTTGGGAACGACAAATCAAGTTTCACTATTCACTTTCAGTCCTCTCTGGCTTTATGAGCTCTACTGAAAAAGTAAAACCTGTATTTTTCACTCTTGATCTATAAACACCTGGATCTCATTCAGAGAATGAGCATTATAGAACCTCTGGCTTCTCAGCAAACCTGAGATTTGCTTTCAGGCCGAGAGCACTAAGCGGTGACCCAATCAATATAAGCGAGGTGGGTTGACTCCAGGGCTGCCTTCAGAGCCCTTGCTTACCCTGGCATCTGTATCAGCCAAGTCTTCATTTACACCGAGATCCTCACATCGGTCACCCTGAAAAAAATCCATCTTATTGTAAGCTTGTCTTTACCACACGGTCATATGATTTACTTAACTTCTCTTAAGCCAGATAAATGATATTCTTTGAAAAACAGAAGATTACCGGGAGATCTTATCATTTGTGACACCATGGATGAAACTGAAGAGAGTGGAATAAGGCAGGCAAAGAAAGACAAACGCATCATAAACTCGCATGTATGTGGGATAAAAGGTGGACCTCATAGCAGTAGAGAATGATTTGGTGAGTATTAGAGAGCATGAAGAGGAGAAGGGATGAGAGGATGTTGGTCATGGGGTACAAAGTTTCTGACACATAGGGAGGAAGAATAATTGTGGGGCTTACTGCACAGCCAGGTGACTATAATCAATGTAATGTATTATATATTTCCAAGTAACTAAGAGAAAACTTCAAATGTCTAACTCTAAAGAACTGATAATAGGATAAGTCATTTATTTTTTACTAATTCCATATCATATTCATCACACTGTATCCTATAACATACACAGTTATGATTTACCAACTAAAAGTTTTAAAGGATTAATTCATTCTTAGAGCTTGGAGATAAGATTTCATTCTTCACAAAAGAAGCAGCACTTCCTGAAGTATTTGCATTATACCTTAGCAAGAGAAAGTAGAGCCTTCTGGAAATCCCCAGAAGTGTCTGAGGTAATGTCTTTGGCCAAATCTCTTTTCAGTTCTGAGAAATAAGGAAAAAAAGTATTTTCATTAAACTCTTGAAAAATAGTGATGTCAGTAACAATATCAATAAGTAACCTATCTGTATTTGCTTAGAACTTACAGTGCTACAATATTCATTCTTGGAACACATTTCATAGTATTATCATGTTTTTATAGCAATAGAGAAATTAGAGCAGGTAAAATATTAGAATAACAAATTTGTTTCCTATAGGGAAACAGAAGTATTTGAGTAATACTGGGATGGAAAACTCATGCTGTACAGCTTCACCGAGGAGGAAAAGTTACTCGTTTATACTTCTTCAAATCATTAATTCTGACACACAGTATGCTAAACTTTCACCAGTAGAATGAATAGAAAGTGACTTAAAAAGATAAAATAGAAATAATTACTTGAACTTAAACTCTCCATTTTAAAAATTTTATTTTATATGGAATACATTTAAATATATACATGTGTCTATACACATCTACTTACCTATATAAAATAATCCTTAATAGCAAAAATTAACTGAATTTATAACTGACCAGAAAAAGTAATTTACTACAAACATCGGACTGCATCTTTGATATAGTGGAGAAATATGGAAATTTACCTTTATAAACTATGTTTTATCAAATTTAAATGAATAGTGCCCATTTTTATTGCCACTGATAAATGGATCTAAGATAAACATTGGTGAGGACATAGACATCACAAAACATGAAGTTAACAGTGTCCTCATTTTGATTCCTTTACTAAAGAGCTCTGAAAACAATGTGCAAGAATTGTACTCTTGCTACATGGAGCCACATTTGGGTTTGAGAAAGTAGGGAAGAGAAAGAGAAAAATCAGGAGAAAGATAAAAAGAAAAATGACAGCAGACTTGCACCTCTCTTATTTCCAATACTGAGACATTTGTCACTTGGATAAGCTGTTTCACTGAGGACACGAAATGACACATATCTGATCTTTCATCCCAAATCCAACCAGAGATAGCGTAATTTACTCATTTATAGCACAATAGCAATGCAAACATAATCCATCCATGAAAACTACCCAATTCTTTTCCTTTCCAAGGACAAAATGGAGAATGCTCATTTTGTTTGGAGATGCTTTTAAATTATATAACTCCTCAAAATAAAAGACAGTGAAACATGTTAATGAAATAAATCTCAGAAGGTTACAGAATGCTCTTAGAAGTTCCACAAGCTCAGAGCTACGAATTGAGTTTCCATGACAACATGTGTCCATTAATTCTGGGTGGACCCTTTCACTAAAGTCAAGCTCCGTGTAGCTTGTGCCGTGGGCTTCTTTCTTCATAAGCACGTTAGCAAGCTGAATGTTGCCTGCTAGCAGTGTACACAGCAAGTAGACAGGTGCCCATCGGTAAAGAAACATTTTAATAAAGACTTTCCAAAATCAGCCTAAGTGACATACATACTACATCTTAAAAAAGTAAATCAGATTTCCTTTCCAGTTAAGGTATTTAACTGTTAGATATTACAACTCACCATCTCTGTAGACTCTATTAATTTCTCTGATTTCTCTGTTCTTTCTTGAAGCCAAAATTTCAATGAGGGTGTCTTCATCAGTCCCTAGTCCCTGAATTAAAAGGAAAGAAAGGATACATAGGAAAAAAATTTATTCAAAGGGATCAACTAGTTTTTGCATCACAGATTGTATTGAATTTGCCATTTAGTCAATTTTGCAAGTAATATTTAATAATCACAGTGAGCTCTGCTTATTACATTGTTTTAGAACAAAATAGATATGCAGCGGATTTAGGGGAGAAATTTTAAAACTGCAGATGTTTGACTCACACAGTAATGTTACAAGGAGGAGATTAATACCACTTTGCATATCTATTGATTCATTCTTTGAATTATTAAGGTACTCACTCATTAAATTCCCACCAATGGAAAAGCACGGTAGTGGATACTGAAGACAAAACAGAATAGGCAGGAATACAGAGGTATATGCAGACTTTTTACATGTGCTAAGGACAGGACAGGAGCTTAGACTAAATTGGTGAGTTACCTTCATGGCAGCACGGAGCTCATCTGCATCAAACTGGGCTGGAGTTTTCAGCATAGCTAAAACCACCTCCTCTAGATGACCGGTTAGGGCTTTCTTCAGAGCTTCATCCAGGGGCTATAAAAAACAATTAGAACTAGGGTTTCTAATGTCTTAATTTAAGTGACAGCATGGTGTTACCTGTACTTAAGTCATCTTATTACACATCCATAAACTCCATAATTTTTCAGAACACCGTTCCTTCATACTGAAAAGCACACTTGGATATTAGGAATGTCATCCTAACCTTTTTGATCTAGTAGGACTAGATGAAATTTACTGAATCCATTGGTAACTTCTTGCATGATAAGATTCTTAATATTTTTTACAGAGAAGTTAAGTGTCAACAGGAACCATAGTAAGAATAATCTAAAAGGGATGTATTAATTTTTCTAAACTTGGAGGTTTTCATTGCTCAAGGAAGCATTATAATCAGTAATTGACATTTTACAGTTTTCTAATTGCACTGATTTAAAAAACTGCCTACATTTGCTATAAGACATAAAGTTTACTTCGAGAGGGGAATTACATACAAACTTTAGATTTCAGTACTGCAGCTCATTTTGAATTTTGACAGAAGTTAGAGTTCAATGAAAACATCTGACTTATGGCCTATGGTAATTATGATGCTTGTTAGGTTCAAACCGATGACCTGTCTCCAATATAAGACATCGCATCTGGAAGAAGTTTACATCAAAATGACAAGGGTATGAAGCAAGGAAATTTGTTAGGTTTGATTCAGTTGAAACAATATGGTTAAACACTGCATGTCTGAGAAGTAATGGGGACATAATGGCCACAAACAGAAAGAACTAGACAAATGTGCATCAGAATCCATGTTTCTGCATAAATTTGAGCCAAATCAAATACCTCCCCTGACTGTTGGAACCTACCTTGCCTTTCTCCTGAAGGTACGCTGCTTTGATCTGCTGGCGCTGAACGTTGTTTCTCTTTGTCAGAATCTCAATGATGGTTGCTTCATCCACACCTGGAATAAAGAGTCTCCAGGTTTTAAACTCAATTTTGTTTGAAACAAAATGATTTATTGTTGAGATATTCCAAATACAGATCTTAACAAACTAAATAAAAATAAATTATATCATTCTAAGAATTAAAGGTAAACTTCTTAGCAACCTGGAAGTCTTAAAGTGATAATTTATGCATTTGAATGAGAAATGAAACGCCAATAAATCACTCCTGGACCTAGACGTTAAAATGTTTGATCCTAGCTCAAACCTAAATGCCATCAACTGTGTTGACTCTGAATTTTGGTACTGAGTTTCTAAGAGTGAACTGGTAAAGATAATAGCTATAGCTATTATCAGATTTGAGCATAAATTTCTAAGTCCCGAGAAGGAACTGTATCTTCATTTGCCAGAACTCTTATCACTGAAATGAAACTTCTTTCCATTGTTTCTGTCTATGATCTGATAAACATTCAAAGAGCTGCTCTGAAATGTCCAGGACAGACCTGTTTTCAGGAGGCACACTCACCTTTTACGGTTATGGCTTTGTGCAAAGCAGCGACATCAGAAGAGGGATTAAAGCTGGGGTAGGGGCTCACAGCTGATCCAGGACCACCTTTGGATGATTTCACAGTTTGCTATGGAGCAGAGACTCATAAATTAATATCCATTCACTCACAGTAGCTTCAAAATTTAATACTGTAGCTACACCACATTATAACCGCTCTACTTACAACATATTCTTGTTCTTGATTGTCAATAAAGTAGGCCTGCTTGAGGAACTCTGATACCATTGCCATTTTAAGGAGGTGTCTAGAAAGAAAATAGCAGATGCTTTTAGAAAACGAGCCACCCTAAACACTTCCCCTTAGATACACATGAATAATTATATTGAATAATTATGAATTATCATGAATAATTGTGTTACTAAATAATCTCGTCTTCTTTTGCTAGAATTACATTAGGAACATAGTAAAATGTGAGGTATACAAGAATTTTTAAAATGATCACACTTAAAAAGAAGTCCCTAGCCTCTCAGCAGAAACTGGGCTCTTTCCTGTCATATTCAGCCCTAATCGCTAGGGATCAAATGACTACCACAAGCAGGCATGTGTGCTACAGAGGAGAGCAGTGGTTGACTTCATGTACTCAATTCACAAAGCGGCCACCACCAGCCAAGCCCTCAAGATGCAAAAGCACTGAGATAACTATCCTTCGCCTCACAGAACCTAGAGTTAGTGTGCTTTCTGCCAGGAAAACCACAAAAGCCAAGAAACATTTTAGAGGAAGTGTTGGCTGGGCAGCCTCTCTTGAAATGAGTCAAAATTAATGTAGCAGAAGCATAAGAGAATAAAAGAGAGAAAGGCTTGTCGCAGTTGGGAACTGAAAAAGAAGTTTGCTGGAGCAAGAAATGCTAACAGAAGCTGGAGCAAAGACATGCATGTCCGGTACTTTGGAAAGCACTGACAGAAAGCAGCATGATTCTAACCATATCTCAGAAAAAGCATTCACCCTGTATCAGCAGGAATGGCCAAGAGACAGGTACAATAAAGATCAGAGACCATGTAGTAGGCCATTAGAGCATCGCGTGGGATTCAGTAGGGCGTGTACCAAAGGAATGCCCAGAGAACAACCGTAATATTTACATTTACAAAATAAAATGAACTGGGACAATCTGCAGGAGTGAGTTGACCCCAAACAGTCTACATATTGCTTCCCAAATAACCCAGCTTCTTCATCCATTGCTTTACATAAAACTTTTAAGCACATACAGTAATTAGTGTTTCCATATTTCCTGACATCTGAGCTGTGTAAATACTAACTCTACATGTTTCTCTCTCTGATGCAAAACAGCAGGAAAAGGATTCTTTCATACATGGTTTGGTTTAGACAAGGAGTGGGTGAAATTGCAACATACATGACTTTTTTACAAAGTCTTTCTTAAAGGAAGTTTCTTAGATGGCTATCATGGTTTTCGTAGTGACTTTTGTTTGGTGGAATATGTATTTTTAAAATTATGAATTATATTAAAATGTAGTGAGCTCCGTGCTTTGCCTGCCCTCACAAAAAGCCATCAGTGATCCTTGGTGTCTGGAGCTGCACTTGTAGGTGCCCATGCTGGAGTTCTCCACTGAGCAGTCTTCACGCCCTTTGCTTTAGTCCTCCAGAGGCTGCCATGAGGAATACAAGCGAGGGAACTTAGAAAGATAATCCGCCATTGTGAATTCACAACATGAAGCTAAATGATTTATGAGAAGTAAAATTCATAAGGTGACTATTTAACAGCATGTTCAGACAAAGAATTCAGTCCATGCCTGCTGACAAATAACTGTGCTTGCAAGTAATGAGATTAAATACCTGAGGGAAATACTTTCCAAAGCAGAAACAATCTTCCCTTAATTGTCGTGGATTGCACAAATTATTTTGTCATCTGTGTGAAGAACCAATATTTTCTGCGTTCGTTGAATGCATTCTCTTCTCTCCAGCAATCAATAAATTTAAAGTTGTTTCCTAAGGTAAAGTCACGATGTGCAATTTTGCACAAGATTTTACCTCTCGTTACAATCTAATGTGGCGCAATCATCATTGCCACATTGAATTACACACTCTAGCTGTTTAACTGGCACACCTAGGACTGCATAGCGATTCTAGCAAATTTCACATCTTTAAAATTTCTATTTTCATCACCTCATCTTAGCTTTTAATAAAGGAGTATCTCAGAATGAAAGCTATGATTGATCACTTGGCAAAAATTTTTCCATCCCTCATAAAATGTGTTTATTCTATTCTTTTGAATTAGAAAAGAAAAACTTCAAAAGAGATCAAAACAAAGACGAAAGATATTTTCAAATATAAATTAAAGCAAGTCTCACAATTTTAAAATAAAATTTTGAAAACTACAATACTTCACTATGTCTTTCACTTCTAAAAGTAGTTGCATAGTGCATTAATTTTTTTAAAGATAAAACTTAAGGAAATAATGATACTGCTATATGAGTAACATAACATAAAGTGAATAAAGTGGTTTGAGTAATTGATTTGATACAAGCGTCCCTAGAGGAGATTATTCTGTGCTTTATGTGTTCTGTGTTCCTATATTTTAGTCTAAATTGTTTGGACAACCTAGAAGCACAGTCTGGAAAAGGGAAGCATCTGGAACAGAAGCATCTTCAGGAAAGCCGGCAGAGACAACTGGAATCTGAAGTCAGCCAAAGAGCATCCCCAGTTCTTAAAGACACTAGGTGCATGGCAGAATGTAAAAAATTGTTCTACAGGAAACAGATTTTAACATGTCCTGCTAGTTACTGCCCAAAGTCAATCGCATAGATTAAGAGAAAATTTGCCTAATTTGCAAATACCACATTAAGTAGTAATCTGGCCAGATTTCATTGTGGAAGCACGTTGTATGAAAGTCAGCTTAATCCTTTGAGTTTTCCCCTTTTTCTGTCATTTTGGTTGTAAAATTTAAAATTGTACTACCAGTAGATTTTTAAAGGCCTATATTACCATCTTATTTTAGCCCAATAAATATTTTAACTGGCTATAGATGTACTCTGAAATCAAATTTATCTTCATGAGTAGCATAAGCACAGTTCAAGATGAAATTAGCCTATATATATGTATATATATGTATATATGTGTATATATGTGTGTATATATATGTTAAGAGTACTTTATTCCATATTTCTTGTATATAATCACCTTTTTGTGAACACAAACTATCTATTAATCTGAGATTATCTGTGGACAAAGTATGTAGCTTTCTAAAAATTAACAAATTTGTACATTTATGTGTCCCAAGAGAATCCCCTTTATTTTTCAATCCTTCCCAGTCTCATGAAACACTGTTTCAAGAATATGGGTTGGAGGAAGTAGAGTATACTATCTTTTAGCATATCATGAGTAATTGATTTGATACAAGCATCCCTAGAGGAGATTGTTCTGTGCTTTATGTGTTCTGTGTTCCCATATTGGTTGCAAGGTATATATATGACAACACGCCTCTAACTCAGGACCTTGTGCTTGCCAGGCAGGTACTGTGCCACTGAGCTATATCCCCAGCCCTATATTACTCTATTAATTACATAACTCACCAAAAGCAAAATAAGAATTGAATATTTTATGTGACATGAAAGAAATGTGCCTAGAGGAGACCTCTAGGCCACCTATATCTTGGTTATGTGCAAGAACTACCAGAGTTCTCTAGCAGTAGTAACTCGTAACCTGTGCTTCGAACAAAAGTGCTTATCATCATTACTGATCTAGAAAACAGAGTGTCATTTTCAGGTAGTTTTCCAGCTCCCATGGCACGAATTGTGACATCAACCCATGCCTTCTGATTCCAAACTGTTATATATTCCTTTAAATTGACAAATCAAATGACCATGCCAAGGTCAGTATTATTTCTAATACCACACCTGAGAATCAAATTCATTAACAGCTAACTGTTGGAGACTGTGTTAGGCTTCACCCCAGCTCTAGGCGGTTTATTTTTGCCTTGTGCATAACTTTCCCTGAATATATATTTCACAAGTGGACCTCACACCTACCCTCTGAAAAAAACCAGTTAGACTATACATGGCATAACTCTGAACGAACACTTTAGAAAGGTTGGCTCATACATGTTTTGCTTCTGGGCTTTGGAATAGGGAGTTCCCTTGCCTGGAATGTTCTTTCTTCTAGCACAATCATTTCCTTCTTCCTAACTGCTGCTTCTAAATGAAAACTCATAGCAGACCTATCCCACCTTCCAGAAAACCTTAATCAGTCCTCAGCACTGAATTGGTGACCTTGCATATTTTCCCAAACATTCTTCCTTGACCTGTAGGAAGGCCCCCACTCTGTATTACCATGTTCTGTTAATTGTATCCCCAGCAGCCTTTCTTGAGAGCAATGCAAATGTGCTATTCACTATGCACTTTGAAGGCCACATACTTAGCACTGTATGTTCATAAGTCTTATTAAATTAATATGTATCTTTACTAGTATTTTAGGAAACACCTACGCTAAGGTAACAAGCTTCTCACAACTATGGGATATAAACAGTGCTGAGATCTTCTGGACTTTGGTTCTCTGACAATCTTACCTCAAGAAAACAGAAAGCTTCTCCAGATGGCCTTCATTTATAAAGTAATAAATTAGAATAAATAGTATATAAGATCCATAATAGGTCTGAAGGGACAATATCAAATTCCACCTCAAGTACATGGTGGTGAAGAAAATTAACTGATGAATGAGGGCATTGTGTTAATTGGATTTATTTTTTTCTGATAAAAATCTATCTAATTTTAAAGGAAAATGAAATAGTTTACTTCAAAAGCTGTTTGTAGTTTGTCACTGAAAGGTAACAGGCTCATTATTTTGCCCTGGGTTTAAATACATCACAAGTTAATGGGCCTAGAAGTAATTAAGAACAATCAGATTAAACAGTTAATGTACATAGAAATCAATCTTTGAAGATGTTTTGATTGGAAAAGTACTTAATAGGCATGAAACTATAGCTGATTCCTTAATAATGTTATTATTATTTTGTCAACATCAGTCATATGTTGGAAACCTGTCAGACCTGGCTGAGCCTAGAGCTAGCATGGTAATAACTTCCGGAGAAGAGGCCATTTCAGCATTAGGAAACCAGCATTTAGCCACATTTGAATCAGTTGCAAAATGCCTTCTTTTATAGCTCACAAGAGACATTCCTGTGGATAGAAGGGAACATTGCTTTTTCAACATTCAAGCACCATTTTAGGCATAACCAAGTCAAGAAAAAAGCACATCTCTCTTAATGAGGCAGTCTCACAAATTAGAAACCGAAGCATTTAACATAACATTAACCTAACATTTACAACAGGCAAAGAGAAAAATACTTGAAGGAACATTTTAATAAGCAGTAGCCAAGTATCTATCTGATGATTCATAATCTTTCACTTTTGCCTACATGTACAAAACCACTAAAACTCTTAGATTTACTTTGCGCTTCTTTAAGAAATTTTATAACCATTAGCTCATTCAACAACCAAGATACTACTACTAGTTAGAATAATTTTTAGAGGGCACCTCTGGCATTTCCATGGAATACTTTATCTGACATCACCCAGGAACTATTTCCTTTCTCCTTAGGTTTGCAAACCAGCCCTGGAAAATCCTGTCTATGACACAGATCACAGGAAAAAGAATGTGACCACACCCTGTTTAAGTGAAATGAGTAATAAGTGGGCCTTCTTAACTTATCAGAGTAAACATAACATTAATTTTAAAAAACGTTAATTACAAAGGCCACAATCACCACATGGAGATCTCAATCTCTTTAGTTTTCCTTACAAAAGCAAAAAATAAATTACCAAAGTGCTGCTATTCTGTAGTTCCCTGCAAAGTACCTTTGCTAGTTTTGTTTTTCTGGACCCCTACTGGCAGCCACAGACTGATTTCCTTGTAAGATAAAAATGCACATTCCAAGGTTGAGGAAAGAAAAAACCACATTCTTTAAAGGTTACAAGAGGTTAAGCACATTCTTTCTTTCTTAACCATGGTAACTGAACAGCTAAATAAAGTTATATTTACCACATCTTAAAAACTGTATTCCTTAACTAAATAAAACAAAACACTGCAGTTTTTAATTCTTCAAATTGTGTTTTTCAAACTATATTAAATGTAAGTAGCCACAAGTCCTGTAGAAACAGTAACATTTAATAGTCACAAAGCCCCCGAGTAAACCACAAAGCAAAATCCAAAGAAATTTTTACTGGTGTTTGAAAAGTTTTCAAAGGAACAGAAACTCCCTAAAAAAGAAAACTCAGCCTTACCCTTTTTTCTCCCTTCTTGCAAAGAACTCAAGAGAGGCTCTTCTCCAAAAGTTTCAGTCTACAAGTGAAGCTCTGGACTCCTGATTTTATAGGGTTTGAACAGAGGCCACGCCTAGCAACCAAAAGTTAGTCACTGGCTGTCCTTTGTTTGAAGTACAAGGCTCAGCTTTGTACTTCAAAACCAACATGAAGCAAGTCTTGCAAAACTACTCACTGAACCAATCAGACCAGAGCGTAAAGGGAATGAAAACTGGAGGGCAGATTGCTCCCCCTTTTCCTCTGCATCCCCTTCCCCCAGGAGTTTCAAGTATGTGATACTATCAGCCCCAATCCTAACACAATTATTGAGGCAATTTTCAACTAAGCGGTCTATAGAATAGAATGTATAGTGACTGAAAGAATTTAAAAAAAGGAAACAACTTAGGTTTGCCTTCCAGCCCCATTCCTCGTTGTTATGTGGCCTTGGGCGTGTGTTTCATTTCCTTGAACCTGTGACTACTTTTGTATATAGGAGTGTTATTCCCAAGGCCGCCTGTTTACTAGAATTCTTGTGACAACTGAAAAATAAATGTATGCAGTGTGATAAAAATACATCGCTATTTAAATTTTTAAACAATTATTAAATTTAAAAGCTCATTGTCATTAATTTCCCTCACAATACTCACCCTCTAATACCTGTATCCCATTGTTCTCGCTGATTTCTGAAGCAGCTGTGCACGTTCACCCTCCTGTGTGTCTTTAGATGCAGTCATTGCTACCTGGAAATCCTGAAACTGATTCAAAATGTTGACAGCAATTTCTGTCAAATAAAAACTGTGTGATGGTTTCTTTCCATTTTATTCACCAGCTCTGGGACTGTGTGATCGTTCACTCTTTCCCCAAAGTCAAAATGATCATGAAAGATAAATAACAGAATTGGCCCAGCACAGGGAGATGGCCGTGATGGTTCAAGTAAAGATGATCAACCACGAAAGGGGACCTCTAAACCCAGCTTGGTGGTCCATGCCTACAATCCAGCACTCGGGAGGCTGAGACAGGAGGATCATTGCCAGTTTGAGACCAGCCTAGGCTACATAAATGAGCCCAAGGCCAGTCTGAGCTGCATAGCAAGACCCTGTCTCAAAAAAAGGGGGGGCTTCTAGAGCCCCACCTCAAAAAAGTGGCCAGACCCTCTTTCCTTTTGCAAAAATTCAATCTTCCTGTTTCCTCATCTACCTTTTGTTTTGCATTTAAATTTAATTTGGATTCCTCATGTAAAGAATCCATGTGATATCTGAGCTTGCGTCTGATTTGCTTCACTTAGTAGATAGTTGGGTGGAGAAGAACAGATTGATGAAAGATTAAGATACGTTATGTACATGTACCAACTCCCCACAGTGAATGCAATTACTATGCATTGCAAACACGTACTCATAAAAAAGAACTGTGAAAATAATACAAAGAGAAAGTTGCAAGAATGCTGGGTTGTTTGTCCCATGCCATGGGGAATATTGTGAGGGGGATTAATGGCCATATATTTTTTACAGTAATAAATTTAAAACATAAGATTCTCTGTAGCTTTGGATCACAATGCATACATTTATAAACTGTGATATTATGCAGTGATTAATATTTTTCTGTTTGTTTCATAAACTTTTTTTAACCTTCAAAATGAAAATGTTTTGTGTCTGCATGTAAATATCTATAAAACATAAATAGCCAGGTTGGTTCAAAACCTTGAGTGAAGTTAGCACTAAAATATTTGATCATTAGGACATTGAATAAAAGCACTGGCATTAGAGAAGCCCTTTCTACATTAATTTTTAATGGAATAAATTATATATAAACTTTGATATAAATAGGTCCTTGACATTTTAAAATAACTGAACAATAAAACAAGGAGCTAGAACTATAAATTGAAAGGATTGATAGAGGAACAACTACTACAGAACAGGTATCCTAAGAAATTTCCCACTTGGTGTAAGAAGGTACAGGAGGTGATTCATTTCTGTTCTTCATGAAACCTTACAAAATAGTAGATGATGTTTTCATTAAACTATGCAGAGGTATAATCTCTCATAGGCAGTTATAGCTCTATTTATTCTAGTAGTTTGCTCCTTTCTTTTCTTCATAGATATCTCAGGTAGTTATATGTATAAAGTTTAGAAAAACAAGAAAAATATCTTTCTAAGGTAGGCAATGTTTGTAACACGTTCTACACTCTCAATGTCCATTTTAATGAAACCAGTGTGTTTCACACTGGCATGATCATCTAATCCCAATTTGAGAAAATGTTGGTCTGTATTTTTAACACTTGTCTCATATATGTGCTACAAATAAAAACAGCTAATTAGCTACTAATTAATGTGACTGACATCATTGCAAACTGACCTCAATAGATGTAGACTAGGATTCCAATATCATATTTATGTTGTCAGCTGAGAAGGGAAAAGATAATTAAACAAAATCTGGTTTGTTTTGTTTTCTGTTTGTATTCATATTCCTCACTTTGGCAGTGGGAGTATGGGAACACATTTCCCCAGGGACACACTGTGAAATGAAAAGAAGTCCATGTTTTTAAAATAAAATAGTTACCCACAAGAAATACAGTCTCATTTTGTTTTGTCTTTGTTGATCTCAGTAGCATGAGTCAAGCGGAACTGCCTTATATATGTGGCTTTTGATACTTCAGTAAACCTATGATAACAATGATAAGCCTAAAACTTGTGGTATAATTAAGGAACAGTTTTTCCAAATGAACTTCCAGCTGTAACTCTTACAAGCAAGGGAAAGTCCCAAAGAGAAAAAGACAAGCAAGTCAGTCATATGGGACTAGTGCTGTGAATAGAACCTTAGGGTCTTTTTTTCCCACAAAATAATAACACCAAGTGGGTTTGTGGCAATTGAAGAATGTTTGCACATGTTCTCCTTAACGGCCAGGGAGAGGCCTGGGTTAAATGCAGGGTGAGGGAGAAGTGGCCCATCCCACCACTCCAGGGAAGTGACTCACGCTCCCTGCTTCTAGAAGAGGATGATTCATCCGCTCCACATACTTCACAGAGAGAGCACGTAGAACAAAGGAAGAGGGGAAGAGGAAGACAGTTACAAGCAACCACTCTCTGTCACATTTTCTTTTTTTTTTTTTTTTTTTTTTTTTTTTTTTT
>PVLD010027067.1:0-21302 GCA_004027595.1 Dinomys branickii
GAAATTGAAATACTTAGGAATCAATCTAACAAAGAATGTGAAAGATTTATTCAGTGAAAACTACAAGACTCTGAAAAAGGAGATTGAAGAGGATTTCAATAAATGGAAAAACATACCATGCTCATGGTTAGGAAGAACTAACATTGTAAAAATGGCCATACTACCAAAACTGTTGTACAGATTCAATGCAATTCCCATCCAACTACCGTTAACATACCTCACAGATCTAGAGAAAATATGCCTCAAATTCATCTGGAACCAGAAGAAACTCAGAATAGCAAAAGCAATCCTGGGCAATAAGGACAACTCAGGTGGAATCACAATCCCTGACCTGAAATTATACTACAAAGCAACTGTAATAAAATCAACCTGGTGCTGGCTAAATAACAGACCTGAGGATCAATGGAACAGACTGGAAGATGCAACCACAACAATAAACCCACTCAGCTACCTAATATTTGATAAAGGGGTCAACCAAACCCACTGGAAAGAAGAAGGCCTGTTTAATAAATGGTGCTGGAAAAACTGGCTTGCCTCTTGCCGAAAACTGAAAATAGACCCCAGTCTATCACCATGCACCAAACTCAGGTCAAAATGGATCATAGACCTCAACATTAAAACAGAAGCTCTAAACCTATTGGAAGAGAAAGTAGGTAAAAATCTTGAAGACATAGGAGTAGGCAGAGAGTTCATGAACAAGAATGAAGCTGCAAGGGAAACACTTCAAAGAATCAATAATTGGGACCTCATCCTACTGAAAAGTTTTTGTACATCTAAAGAAATCACCAGCAAATTAAAAGAAAACCCACAAATTGGGGAAAACATCCTAGCTGGCTGTCCCTCAGACAAAGGTCTTCTATCTAGAACATACAAAGAATTAAAAAACATGTACCTTTCCAAATTCAAAGACCCAATCCAGAAATGGGCATCTGACATGAATACACAATTCTCAGACAAAGAAATACAAATGGCAAATAAATATATGAGAAAATGTTCCACGTCCTTAGTCATTCGAGAAATGCAAATAAAAACAACATCGAGATTTCATCTCACCCCAGTAAGACTGGCCAGTATGAAAAAGTCATCCAATAACAGATGCTGGCGAGGTTGTGGAGAAATAGGGACTCTATTACACTGCTGGTGGGAATGCAGACTGGTGCAACCACTGTTGAGAGCAGTTTGGAGATTTCTCAGCAAACTAGGTCTAGAGGTTCCATTCCAATCAGCTATTCCTCTTCTGGGTATTTTCCCAGAAGATCTGAAAACATCATATCACTCTTATATATGTGCACCCATGTTTATAGCAGCACAATTTGTAATAGCTAAAATGTGGAAGCCACCCAAGTGCCCATCCACAGAAGACTGGATTAAAAAATTGTGGCATTTTTATATAATGAAATATTATTCAGCTATAAAGAAAGGCAGTTTTGGGGACTTTGTAGTCAAGTGGACAAAACTGGAGTCCATACTCATAAGTGAAATAAATCAACGATACATGTGCAGGCAACGTATTTTATCACTGGTGTAAGAACCCAAGGGTGGGAATATAAACTAAGAGACATGAAGGAAATCTATTCAAAAACAAAGAACAGATGGGACGAAGGAAAGCAGAAAAGAAAAAGACAAAAATGTATGTATGTATATATGAATATACATATATGCAGGAGGGCTAACATGGTTCTACTATTGTATTATATCACTTAATGCTAAGCAATAATCGATGACGGGTTATTTGATCAATCTTGTATGTCTGTATGTGTTATCCAGAACACACACTTCGAAGATATCAATATGTAAAGCAGCAACTTTTGGTGTTTTGTTGTTGTTGTTGTTGCTGTTGTTGTTGTTAGCCTGTTTTGTTTTTTGTCTTTGGATTTTTGGTTTTTGTGTTTTTTCTGTTGTTGAGAGGATTAATTGTCTGTCTAAATTTGCATGTCTGTATATGGGTTCACATATTTACACTTCGAAGATATCAATGGATAAAGCAATAACCACTCTTGAGACCATATCACCTTGTCTATAGATTAGTTGTGATGGTACTATTTTTTATGCTAATTGGTGTCTGTTTGTCAATATGTTTTTGTACTTTTATATTTTTTACAATAAAAAAAAAAAAGAAGTCCTATTCAACCCAGCTATTTCCCTCCTGGGTATTTTAGTATTTTTCCAGAAGAACTGAAATCATCATACCACAGTGATATCTGTACAGTTACGTTTATAGCAGTACAATTTGTAAGAACTAAACCTGGAAACAACCCAAATGTCCATCAACTGAGCAATGGATAAAAAAGATGTGGTATTTTTATACAATGGAGTATTACTCAGCCATAAAGAAAGATAAACTAGAGGCTTTTATAGGTAAATGGATGCAACTAGAGACCATACTCATAAGTAAAATAAATCAGATTCACATGTGTAAACATCATATTTCTTCCCTACCTTAAGAACCTGAAAGTGTAAATAAAATCTGAAATGTACAATAGATATTGTGAAATGCAAAAGAAACTCCTCAAAGAGGAAGGAGCAACTGGGATGAAGGAGGGGAGATGAAAAAGAAAGAATAAAAAAATATGTATATGTTTAGAGAGGATAGCTGGGATAAGTGTACTACTGTATTTGTTGGTTTATTGAAAGGAGCTGTTAATGTGTAATAGTTTGATTAATCTTACATGCCTATATCCTGGCTATATGTGCAACCATTTTGAAGATATTATGTAACATAACAATGATTATTAATATCCTATCACCTTGTTTTGAAATTCTGTATTATTTTTATTGTTCTCTATGCTGTCCGTTTATGTATTTGTTTTTGTTACTGGATTTTTTTTCTTTTCTCTTTAAAATGAAAAACAAAATTTATATGTGTATATAAGGATAGCTGGGATACATGTATTGCTGATCTCTGTTTTACTGAAAGGAGCAGTCAGTGCTTAAAATTTTCTTTTTTCTTGACCAATTTTGCACACTTAAATCTGGTAATCAGAGCAACTGATTCGAAAACAACAATATGCAGTATAACGAACATTGTTAAATTCTTACCGTCTTGTGTGGTGAAACTCTGCATCATTTCCAATATTTGTTTTAAATTACTTCTTACTGTCTTTGATTGATTGATCTATCTTATATTCTAGGTCTGGTGGGCTGAGCAATTTCGTTGAAGATAACAGTATGTAATGTATCAACGATTGTTAATTCCTATCATTTTGTTTTGAGGTCATGCATTGCTTTTGTGTGGTTTTGATTTTGTCTTCATTGTTGTTTTGTTAGTTTTTTTAACCTTTAAAATAAAAGAAGTCAATGTTGAAAACTCTTTTGGTGCTGGGTGCCTGGTGCACACATGGGATCAGACTAGAAGACTGATGCATGACCTCAGGGCCCTCTCTGACAGTGTTTATAACCTTTTACTCAGTTTGTAACTTATGCCTGAATTTTCTATTTCTTTGTATCCTGTCTCCCTTATTGCTTTCCTGCTGTCTTGCCTCTCACAACTACTATTGTGTTTTTAACATTAACACTGAATCTGGTGTGTGTGTGTGTGTGTGTGTGTGTGTGTGTGTGTGTGTGTGTGCGCGCACGCGCGCACATGGTGTATGTGTGTGTGGGGGGGGTAGTACTTGAGGTTAAAGTCAGGGCTTTCACATGAGCTATATTCCCAGGCCTTTTCTTATTTTTACTTATTTACTTTTTAAAATTTAAAGTCATGCTCTTCATAAGTTACTAAGTTGCCCAGGTTGGGTTCAAACTTGCTATCCATCCAACTTCAGCCTCCCAGAGTGCTGGGATTACAGGTGTGCGCTAAAATACTTGGCTTCTACTGTTAACCATCTGTAGCATTTCTTGCATAATGTAAAAACTTAAAGAGTGCTTAATTAGTATCCTCTCCTGTAATACAAGAGTAGTATATTATTTTTGCCTCATTTTATCTTTCAAATTAGGCATCGTTGTTATTGTTGAGAATTATTATTTTATAAAGTCAATTATTCAGATTTACTCTGCTATTTGCCAATTGCTTTACTTATTTATTTTTCTGTTATAACTGTTCCTTTAGGAGACATTATTTTCTCAGTGAATTTTATCGCTTGGTAGCTCTTTTGATTAGTGAATACTATAGTTTCAGAGTTGTTCCAAGAATATATTGCTATTTTCTCATATTCTTGAATAATAGATTAGGAATATGAATAACTAAACTGAAAATTATCTTTCCTCTGTACATCAAAGAAAGTAGTCCTGAGTTTTTTATTCTGTTTCTGCTAAGTTTGCCATCAAGTGTAATTATGATTCCATATGGTCAGCACAATTTTTTATTTGGCTACTTTTAAGATTCTAATGTCCTGATATTTTCCAATTTTTTTTATCTACTTATTATATTTAGTTGACGCAAATCATCACATTTCTTGAATATAATATATATATTAAACAAAATATGAGATGTTTAAGCCATTTTTGCTTAAAAGTACTTCTGCAGTCTATTATTCCAGAACTCAAAGAAGATAGTAATTGGATATTATGTATTTACACGTCCAAACATTCAAACTTCTCTTTATAGCTCCATAATCTTTTCAGTTGCTCTTGTTTCCTTTTAAATCTTTGGAAGATTTTTGTGCTCTGCTTTTCTTACAGCTTTGATTTCTTTTTATGTGTTTCTTACCCACTCTGTTTTCTCTTCTCCATCCCTCCTCCTCCTCTTTTACTTTTGTATCCTTTTTGTGGTACCAAAGATTTAACCCAGGGCCTTCACATTGAGCTATATCCCCAGCCTTTTTATTTGTTTCTTTTTTATTTTGAGACATCATATCCCTAAATCACTAAGTTTTCCCAGGTTGGGTTCTAACCTGTGATCCTCCGGCCTCAGCTTTCCAGAGTGCTCAGGTCACAGGTGTGCACCATCATTCCCAGCTTGTATTTTATCATGTCTAATACACTAGTTGCTTATTCTTCTGTTAGCTACAATTCAGAGAAGTCCTATCTGCTCTTAAGTTTGATCCTCATGAAAGTTTATGCATTATTATCTTTCTCATGCATTTGACCCTTTGGATGGTAAACTCACTTTTAGTAACACATTGTCTGTAGGGGTCCTTCCCAGCTGCATGGAGGGCTTTCCTAAGAAGAGCTCTGAGTTGGCCTAGCAGACACTCCAGGAACTTCACCAGTCTGAGACTGTGAATTACTCAGGGTTCTCCATAGGACCAGAAGCAACAGGTTTGCTGTACTAATGATTCATTACATCAAGTTGGTTGTTGGCTCATGTGCTCATGGAGGCTGGCAAGTCCAGAATCTGCAGAGTGAACAACCCAGCTTGAGTTTGACAGACCAAAGCTGTTATAACACTTAGGAGAACAGATATCTCTTATTGAGACCATGAGGCAGGAAGGGACAATACCTCAGGTCAAAAGTCTTCGGGGATAGACTTCTCTTTTGCTTATAGAAAGGTCAATTGTTTGTTCTATTCATCATCTGAATTGATTGGATAAGGCTCAGCAACTCTTTTGATGCCAAGTAGCTTTATTTAGTCTACTGATACAACTGTAGAATCTCCTTGAAAAGTATCCTCACAGAAACACGTGTAATAATATCTGGCCAAATATCTTAGTATCCTGAGCCAGTTGACACACAAAATTAACCATCATAGTCATGTTGGGAGATAAAACCTGAATCTAATGTCAGATCTGAACCAGTGTGTGCCATCTGTCTACCATGTATCTACGTACCTATCTATATCTACCCATCATCTGTCTCCTAAGGGATGCATCTTTTTTCTCTTACCCTGAGTCCGGGTGAAATAACATAAGTTTCAGTTGTGGCAGTGATACTTCTGGTTGTTTTGTAATCTTTTTGTTCCAATGATTAAATTATTTCAGACTCAATAATTCACTACAGATGCAAAGTATTTTGTTTACAGCCTTAGTTCCAATTTTTTCTCTGATGCTGCTCCAACAGATGGTGCTATCCCCGCGAAGGCCTTGCAGCCCAGGTGCAAACACGGGTGACTCTCCCGCTCATCCTTCCACTTAAGTACTTCTTTGTTGGCTCTTGGAGTTATTAGTCTAGACCTTATTTCCCTACTCTTAGATCCTAACTACCTTTCTGCCACTCATATTCTTTTGGGCAAACCAAACTATTGAATGTAACATTTATTAAATAGTTTTATAGCATTTCTAGGTTCTTGTAACAGGAAATATTCAAGATATGTAGAGTTCTATTAATTCAATGATGTTATACTTTTGGGAACAATCTTAGCCAACTAGTTTCTGCACAAATATAGTCTTACTGCATTCTAAAGCTAGTGGAGAACTAGTTGTTTCTGAAAATATTTGAACCAAATCATAATCTTACGCTGTTTCTTCAATGTAGAATTTCTAAATTTGATTCTTATTTGTGAAGCACAGGCGAATTATTTAAATTGTAAAGCCATATATGAGTAATAACTCATACTTACCTCTGCTCATCCTCAAATACATAGTTATGATGATAATAGTAAATAAGTATTTTATCTTTTCATTCAAAGAAAAGCCACATTTAATGCTTCTGTAGTATTTACTGGAAAACAAAATCACAAGCTTTAATAAAACTTCTTGATACTTGCTAGATGTTCAGCAGCCCCAGTTATAAAAGCCATCAGAAGAATTGAGCTTTTATTCTCGAGCCTGTGTTATTCCCTGTATGGTCACCTTGGACACAGAATGATGAAATACTCCACACCTCAATTCCTGCTGAGTGCCTCGTATGGAGACTTTTAATTAGATTCTGAGTCTGGTTTGATCTTCCATAGAGAGGAAGGATTGCTGAATGTAGATATTCATTGTACAGATAAAACTCACAGCAGCTGGGAGACCCACCTGAGAAACTGTAGGAATATAGATGCCAATGTGCTATTTTCAGTAAGGCAATTATTCCAGACCCCATGGGAATAGTCCAAAGCTATCTGGGATGATTACAAAATTAAAAGTAGAAGTACCATTTTAAAATTTGTTATATGAGCATTTGATAATACATTATTATTTCTGAAAAGCTGCAATAGAATGAAGAGAATTACCATATACCATATAAGAGTTTGTCTTCCCCATTATTAATGCTTAAATTTTATGATAAATTCTCATAATTATTAGAGCATTGATATATCATTACTAGTTAAAATCCATATTTCAGGGAGAATCCCTTGGTTTTATCTGAATCATTCTAGTATTCCGTGCTGGATAACATATTACATGCAGTTGTCAAGTACACTTAGGCTCCTTTTGGCTGTGGCAGGTTTTGAGGCTTTGTTTTTGATGAACAGTTTTTCAGAGTACTGAAAAACTTTCTTTGCAATTAGACTAGAGTGTGAAGGTGGAAGATCACAGATGTAGGGAGCCATCTTCATCTTTTCCTATCCAGGGCACATGGTATGAACATGACTTATCCCTACTGACAGTGATATTGACCACCAGTTGAAGAAGGATGTGAATTTCCCCTTTTTTCCTTTCAATAACTCTTTGGAAGAAGTCATGGAACACAGCTGGTTAGGAGGCAGAAAGCACCTCAGATTTTACTTGAGATATAATTATCTTCATGCAAGTTTTGAAACTCTTTTGCTTGAAAGAGTTGTCCATACTGTCCTTTTATTAATTCAATTACTCACGTTTGTCAGTATGGACTCATGAGTCAGTTATACTTTGGGTTATGAATCCAATCTAGCTAGTTTGTTTTTTATGTAACTTGTTCCAACTTTGGCCATGGGAGGTTCTTTCTGATGAGTCCTATGTCCCTTTCACACGTCCCTGTAGTTAGGATGTGCTTATTTGAGCACTTCTTACTTTATGAAAGATCCAGGCTCAAGTGTACATTTTGTGCCCAAGCACTGGAATCCCTCACTTTCCCGAGGATACATGCCTCTTCTCACTGGGGAGCAGAATGATAAATCAAGGTCTGGGTGTGTGGTGTACTCATTGCTGTTGGGTATCATTGCTCCTCGCCCCTCTCACTGGACAAAGTATGCTCACATATGTACTCTCTTGTGTATATGTTCATGTTGATAAATACATTTTTACCATCTGTATCTATGAAAACCTAGTTTATACTAATGTCTTCAACATGGATCCGTTAAGCCTTCTTCCCCTGCCTGTCTGTAACCACCCATTCCAACCCTGAAAAATTTGGATCCCACTGTCTGCACTGTATTTATTTACTTTTAAATTTTCAGTGCACAGGTATAGTGGTTGCACAATTATTTAACCCATGTCCTATGTAAAACTACTTTGCCATTATCTTCCTCTTCTTGTGAAGTTCCTTTTGTCTTTACCCTAAATACTGCAGATATTTCCATACCTGCTTCGATCTTCTTGAGGTCTTAGGTCTTCTTTTTCTCATACTCTCTTCAGTAGTACAAAGTATATTATTTCACTGTGTTTTGCATTTCACCGTGATGTGCTCACCTCTCAATTCGTAAAACAGTTATATTTTCAGTTACAAAAATTTAGTGAACTAGAAAATGCCTTAGTGCTGCTTGTCCACCATTAGTGTCCTGCAAAATAGATTCCATCCTCATGAAAATATCTTCTCCTGCCTTATTCAGCATTCCACTCCCTGAAACTGTCAGCTTACTATCTTCACAGTTCTGAGTTTTCATCATACCAGACAAGTGGAATCAACAGCATGCAGCCTTCTTATACTAATTTCTGTCAATTAGAAGTAGGGTAGAGGCAGAGTTAACTGCATTGTAGAAGATGATGTGACCAGATGGAAAAAGAATAGATAAGTAAATCAATGGGGAGAAATAGAGGGGGTAGAGAAAGGGCAAGGGAGTGGGGGAAAGAGAGAGAAGAGAGAGAGGAAAACAGGGGAGAGAGAGAGAGAGAGAGAGAGAGAGAGAGAGAGAGAGAGAGAGAGAGAGAGAGAGAGAGAGAGAGAGAGAGAGAGAGAGAGAGAGTTGAAGAAATCATACTTCTGGCTTTGAAGATGGGAGGAAAGGATGAAGAGCCACAGATGAAGTCTGGAAAATGGAAAAGACAGGAGATGGGTTTTCTCTTAGACTGCCCCAGAAAGATACAGATGCCCACCTTTCCAACACACTGAAGTTGATGATGCATTTTTAGCCTCCATTACTTTAAAAGAACAAATTTATGTTGTCATTGAATATATGATAATTTGCTAAAGCAACCACAGTAAGCTAATATATTATATTGGTAAAAGTATTTTTAATAAGAATCTGTCAAACTATCCTACATTGCAATTATATAGGTTTGCATTCAACTATCAATGAATGAGAATTTCTGTTGTTTCTCATTATAGCCAATGTAGTCAGGCTTTGCAAAGAAATAGATTTAATACAGGATACATAATTCATAGATTTATTTTATAATATTCACCCAAAGAATATCAAATGCACTCAAAGAATCCAGCTGAGAGCCTGGATCTTACAGTAATGTCTTGCATGAGTCCAGCTGAAGACCTAAAGCCCATGCCAGTGTCCTTCCATGAGTCCAGCTGACTGCCAAGAGCCCCACAATGTCTCATGCAAGTTTGTATCAAGGATCTGCACTGGGAAGACCCAAAGGTCTGCGGTGGAAGCTAGAAAATCTGTGCCAGGAGGTTGAAGGATCTGTACCACCAGGCTGAGGGATCTGCACTGGAGCCAGGAAACAATGCTCAAGGTAAGGATTAGAGCTCCCTAGAAAGAACTGCAGCCATCCTCAGTGACAGTCAGGTCCGAAGTTCCTCCACTGATGAGAACAGCTGAGTTCATAGCATAAAAACCAATGTGGCAAACTTCTCTAGGAAAATCAACAGCACACCATCTTCCCCTCCAGTTCTCCTTTTATGCTGTTGGCAACATCATCATACCCAGCACCATGCTGATTCAGTTCAGCTGGGTTGACCACTAGTTAATGCACAAGTTGACCATTAGTTAATTCACCACAGCCAACAACTAGTCTGTTCAGAGTATTAAAAGCGACTTTATTTTTAGACATTCTCTTAAGTGTACAGCAGTAATTCGTTGTTGTTTTGACTTGCAGTTTTAATGATAAATGATGTTGAGGATTTTTTTTTTTCACATTCATTTTTCAAGCCTGTATATCTCCTTAGGAATATGCGTGTTCAGATTTTTAGCAAATTTCTTAAGTTTTTTTTCTTTTTCTTTTCTTTTTGTGGTACTCAGGACTGAGCCTAAGGAGTGCTGAGCTACATCCCTGGCTCTTTTTACTTTTGAGATAGGATCTGACTAAATTCCTCAGAACTTGTGATCCTTCTGCTTCAGCTTCTGTATAGCTGGGGTTATAGTTGTGCGCCATCATGCCTGGTGAATCTGTTTTTCTTTCTCCATTTTTTTTTCTTTTTCTTTTTTTTTTTTTTTCTTTTTGGGATGGAACCCAGGGCCTCAGGGGTGCTGGGTAAGTGCTCCAGCACTGAGCTGCATCCCCAGTTTGTTTGCTTTTAAAAACACTTTATACATACTAGATTTAAGTTCTTTATTATACATGGGCTTTACAAACCTTTGTCCCAGTTGGTGGTAAGTTTGTACTTTTATCTGTGTTTTTCATGGGACAAAAATTTTAAAGTTTTAATAAATTTTAAGTTATTGTTTTATTCTTATGTAGATTATGCTTTTGGTATTATATGTAAAAAGCTATCAAGCCAAAGTAACCTGGGTTTTCTGGTTTTTCTCCAAGTTTTTCCCTTTAACAGGTAATTTTATGATAACTTTGTGTGTGTTTTGTGTGCACATGAGACTTGTGTGGAGGATCATTTATTTTGCACATAGAGGTGAAAGTTCTGAGATTAGAATTCCATATTATGCACTTCCATTATATCTGGAAACTGTGAGGGTCTGAGTGATCTCACCACAAATCCTCCCCTTCACTCTGCTTGTGTGGATATGGTCCCCTACCTGAAAGGCCCTTCCCTCATGACCCAGGAATATTAGCTGCTCACCTTAACTGGGGGGCTGCAGTGTCTTGGCAGTTCATGGAATTACTCAGACCAGTTACACCCCCTAGAGAGAACCAAGGATTTCCCCTTTCTTGTTACATGCACTCTGCTGCTACAGCCTATGCACATTTATGCTACTCTAAATGCAACCCCTTTAGAACCGTACATGGCTCTGTGTCCTGTGCTGCCAGCTGTGAGCACTTGTAATTAATGAACTCCTGTCAGCCTCATCTGTCTAGGGTTCTGTGTATTGGGACTGGCGAAGCCATAACGCCACGTTAAGGGATCCTCCTCACTAGTGGTGTGAAGACAAGATCATCAGATCGTGTGACATCATGCTGTTCCAGCACCATGTGTTGCAGATGACATCCTTTCCCTGTTAGATTATTTTCTCACACTACTGAAAGTATCACTTGGCTATCTTGTGCATCTGCTTCCTGTTCAGATCCATTGATTTCCTTCCCTGTGCTTTCACCAGCACCACATCATTTTGATCTCTATAGCTTCATGGCAAATTTTCCTTTTCCATTCTAGATAAGTCTTAGAATTAGTTTGTCAATATCTACAGAATAACTTGCTAAGTTTTTCCTTTATATTGCACTAAATCTGCGAACTTGAGAAGTAGCAAGCATCTTAACCTCATTGCAATCTGTAAACGTGGACAATCTCTGTTTACTTAGAATTTTGATTCTTTTCCTTAAAGTTTTAAATTTCCTAAGTATAGATCCTCCTTTTTGTATGTGTGTATAATGTATATATATATATATATATATATATATATATATATATATTATACAAATAACAGAGGTGATTGATCATCCCTGCCTTTTTGCTGTCTTAGGTGGAAAACATTCTTTCACCACCAAGTCTAGTATGAGCTGCTGGATGTATTTGTAGCTATTTATTAAGGTGAGGAAGTTACCCTCTGTATTAGCCAGCTTTCTAGTTGCTCAAACACAATACCCAATACCCACAACTTAAAGGAGAACAGGTTTAATTTGCTCACTGGCTTCAGTTCATGATCAATTAGCTCTAAGTTGTGGAGCAGCACTGTAGTGAAAGGGCTGAGTTCAAGGCTGCTGGCAAGCAGAGCAAGGAGCAGTGCCTGAGTAGAAGGGCCGGGGCCAGACGAGACTCCAAGGCCCCACCTCCCTGTGCCACCCAGGCACCCGGAACTGTTTCCACCAACCCCTGGGGCAAACCCCAAAGGCAGCCAGGGTGAAACTGCACCCTAACTACCAAACCCCTTACTCTTGTTTTTTAGGGTATTTTTTTGAGAGTTTTTCATCATTAATAGTTACTGGACATCTTAGTTCCTTTTCTCTCCTTGCTGAGACAAAATACCCAATGCCCAAAATTTAGGAGGGCAAGGTTTATTTAGCTTACAGTTCGTGGAGGTTTCAGTCCATACTTGCCTGGCTCCAAAGCAGAGTGGCACATGGCACAAGGCAGCGGTTCATGGTGGCAGAAAACAGCAAAAGCAACAAGAGCAAAAGGGAGGAGAGCAGGCAGGAAGAGCAGCCTTTTTACCTTCCTTATACTGTATGCAAATTATCTGCCCCAGGGCAGGTGTAGCATCATGCATAATCCCAGCATTGGAGCATGGATCAATCATAAACTCTAGAAGCCCACCACATGACTGCATGAGGCTTTGGGGGGACATCCAGACGCAAACCATAACACTGGATTTTGACAAGTGCCTTTTTGCATCAGTTGATATATGATAATGTATTGTTTTCTTCTTTAATCTGTTAACATCATTACTTTGATTAATTTTCAAATATTGTACCAGTTTTCATATCTGGAATAAACCCCACTTAATGACTATGTATAATTGTTTGTAAAATTTATTCTTGAATTGCGTTAGCTAATACTATGTGAAGGATTTTTGCATCTTTGTACATGAGGGATATTGACTTGTAGTTTTCTTTCTTTATATAGATGTTTCTTGATGTCCATAGTGGATTGGTTCCAAGACCCATCGTAGATACTGAAATTCTGAGATGTTCAAGTCCCTTATATAAAATAATGGAATATTTTCCTTTAACAATGTACATCTTCCCATATGCTTTGAATCACCTCTAGATTCCTTATGATAGTTAGTACAATATAAATGCTATACAAATGGTTGTTAAACTGAATTGTTTAGGGAGTATGTATGTGTTCAATGAAGATGCAATTTTTCAAATATTTTAAAACTGTGGTTGGCTGAACCCACAGACATAGGCGGGAGGGCTGATTATTCTGTGTCTCATTACTCTATGTCTTCTTTTGGTGTCGGAGTAATGCTGACTAGAAAGAGCTGGGAAATGGTCCCTCTTCTGTTTTCTGGAAAAAATTGTGTAGAATTGGCATTAATTCTTCTTTTAGTACTTGATAGAATTCTGCAATGAAGACATCTGGGACTAGAGATTTCTTTTTTGAGAGCATTTAAATTATAAATTCAAACTCTTTAAGAGTTATAGAATAGTTAAATTGCTTATTTCCTATTGAGGGAGTAGTAGTTTGTACCTTTTGAGGAAGTGGTTTGTTTTGTGTAAGTTGCATATTTCTGCATGTGGAATTGGTGGTACTATTCCCTGATTGTCCTTTCAAAGTCTGCTGGATCTAGCTAGCCCCTGTGATGGTAGCCCGTTACCTTCCTGACTGGTGATCTTTATCTTCTCTTTGTCAGTCTTGCCAGAGGTTTGTCAATTTTATTGATTTTTTTCAAGGAACCCATTTTTTGTTTCATTGATTTTCTGTATTGTTTTCTGTTTTTAATTTCATTGATTTCTGCTTTTGCTCCTAGTATTTTCTTCCTTCTTCTTGCTTTGGGTTTATTCTGCTCTTATTTTTTCTAATTTCTTACGATAGGAGCTTAATTATTGTTTTGAATCTGCTGTGGTTTGGGTAAACATCTCCTGAAGGCCCATGTGTTGGTCCCCAGGGTGGTGTTGTTGGGAGGGGTATGAGCTTTGGGAGGCAGGGCCTGGTGTGAGGTCTTTGGGTCATTGGGGATGTGCCTCAGAAAGGGTTTGTGGGACCCTGGCCCCTCTTTTCTCTTTTTTCCTGGTGATGAGGTGGGTAGTTTTGTTTTGTTATGCACACCTGCCCTAGTGTGTTGCTTCCCCAGTGCAATCAATTGATTGTTGACTGAAACCTCCAAAATGGAGTCAAAGCAAACCATTTTTCCTTATAAGCTGATTATCTCAGGTATTTTATTACCATAATGGCAACCTTTCTAAAGTAGACTTTGGTGCTATGAACTTTTTAAAATTTTATTTCAAAGAGAAAAAAATAAAAACAAAGACAAAGACAAAACAAGAAAAACAAGAAAAATGATACAGAATTTCAAAACAAGGTAAGAAATTAACAATGGTTGCTATATTACATATTATTTTCAAAGTAGTTGCTTAGATCACCAGACATAGGTATGCAAGGTTGATGAAACAGTTAAACGCTAACTGTTCCTTTCAATAAACTAATAGAAATTAGTAGTACAATTATTTTAGCTATCTTGCATGTGTGTGTATATATATATGTCTTCTGGTGTCCATATTTTACAAGTATGAGTACAGTGTAGAAAATTTTCCTCCCTTTTTGTTCCTTTACTTTCCCTTATTTAGAGTGTAATTGTCTTAAAAGTTTTCTCTGTAAAATTGAGGATCACATCAGAAAATGATATACCTTTTGCTTTAGCCATCACACGTAATTTAGGAAACTTAAAGGGAGTTTCTATGTCTACTTATGTGTGTTTTTACATTTTCTGTTCT
This sequence comes from Dinomys branickii, assembly GCA_004027595.1. NCBI lineage: Eukaryota > Metazoa > Chordata > Mammalia > Rodentia > Dinomyidae > Dinomys > Dinomys branickii. Next base: position 14,661 of record PVLD010027067.1, read on the forward strand.
TTCCTCCTGATTTTTCCAAGACTCTTAATTTTTTTCATTGTTTTCCTGTTTCAAGAACTTTCTTTAATCTGTTTTTTAGGGTAGCTCTGCTGGCATAAATTCTTCTAATTCCCCAAAAAGCTTGGGTGTAGGATTCTTGTGGATGGTTTCTTTCTTTCAGCAAGGGCGTTGAGGTACTTGTGGTTCCTGTGGTTTCTAAGGAGAAATGGCAATTATTCAAGTTACTTATTCCCTGAAGTGAGGTGTCCTCTCTCTCTTGATGCTTTCAAGATCATAAAAGTTGTCTTTAGTTTTCAGAAGTTTGGTTTTGGTATATGGCTTAATTGCTTTACATTTTTGTCTTATTTGAGGTTGCTCAATTTCTTAAATGTAAGTTTATATCTTTGGCCAAATCTGTGATCATTTTAATCATTATTTCTTTGAATATATTTCAAGTCCCACACTTGAATGTTTCATTATAGTTTCATTATAGATGTTTCATTATAGATATATAGATGTTTCATTATAGTTCTGCAGGTGCCCGAGTGCTCATTTCCTCCAGTCTATTTTCTCTCTGCAAAGACTGGGAAATTTCTATTCTATCTTCAAGTTCACCAAGTCTTTCCCTGTCCTTTATAGTGTGTTCTTGCCCATCCATTGAGTTTTTATTATGGTTGTAGTTTTTCAGGTCCAATATTGCTTTGTGGTTCTTTTCTAGGTATGCAATTTCTTTGCTGAGATTGTCCTTTTATCTTGCTTCAACTGCGTTCCTAGTTGCATTATTATAACACCATTGCCACATTTTATCATGACTGCTTTCAGGTCCTTACTGGGTAACCCCACACCTGTGTTACCTCCCAGTGTGGCCATCTGTTGGTTGTCTCACTGAAGTTGAGATTTTGTTGGTTCTTGGTGTGAGTAATTTTCACCTGAACCCTGGGCTTTTGGGTTTTCTAAGACTGCAGATCTTGTTTAAATCTCAGGTTTCTTTTGACTCTGCTCCTGTGGGGAAGGATGCTGCTACCTTATTGCTGCAGGGTGGGGTTGAGTTTCAGGTTTCCTGGTGGCCTCCATGGACACCTTTCTCAGAGATGGATGCTTTGACATTGCAAAACAGGAGTGGCCTAAGCACCTCTTTACTTCTTCCCATGGGTCTCCCTTGGTGCTATAGAATGGGAGCAACTGCTTCATTGTTGAGCGGCAGCAGAGGTCCCAGACTCTAAGAGTCTCCTCTAATACGACTTCAGCGGGGAGGGGGAGGGCGCCTTATTACCAGATGGGTATAGAAATCCAGAGTCTCCTCAAGGGTTTTGGTGACACCAAGTTTGGCAGTAGGGACTTCTGCTACTGGTGGGGGTGTCTTCAGTCTTTGGCGATAGGGGTGGGGGTCAATTTTTCCTCAGTGGTTGGAGTAGAGTAATTAGCTTCTTAAGCTGCTCCTATGTTGTCCTTTGGCAAAACAAAGAGCTGAACTTTCTCAGGGTTTTATTATTTGCTGTGTCTGTTGACGCTTCTGAGTTAGCAGTGTCTCTTGCAACTAAATTGGGATATATATGGTAACAACCCCCCAACCGATCGCACTGCCTTCTGTTCCTTGAGGTTCCTAGCTGGTCAGCCTTATTCTCTTCTTCTGGCATCTTCTTATGTTTGGTTTTCATGTAATGTGCTTTATAATAGGGGCAAGTATAATAGGGACAGGTGTGTCTGCCCTGTGTGTTCAGATTGCAGATAGGTTGAAACTCCTGCATGAGAGAACTTTCCTTCTTTTTCCCAGGGGGCTACTATGTATTTCAAATCAAGTTGGATATGTCATCCCCTCTATTCTGAAGGTCTAGCACATCCTGGAGGCAGGCATGGCTCATGTATGCCCCCAGAACACTGGAGACCACCCCAGTTGCTGGGAGGAGAGGGGTTTTCTCTGCCCACAGAAGTGTGGATATCTCTTTTATACCTGATCCATTGTCCTCTTAGCCCATAGAGCTCTCCTCCCTTTTTTTTTTTTTTTTGAGACAGAGTCTTGCTGTGCAGTTCAGGCTGGTCTTGCGCTCACTTTGTAGCCCAGGTTGGTCTCAAACTCACAACAATCCTCCTTCCTCAGCCTCCCAAGTGCTGTTCCTTTTTTGATGTCTCAAGGCTGAAATCATGACCTCTCCTATACCATGGGCCCTGTGCTTGTATTCTAGTTCTCGACTTCATTTATCTTAGTTACTTTCTTGTTGCTGGGACAGAATATCCAACACCAACAAGTTAAAGGAGGAGACCCTTATTTTGGCTTACAGTTTGTAATGGTTTTAGTACCCAGTTGGCTGGTTCCAAAGAAGGATAGCATGGCAGAGAGGCATGGCAGAGGAGAAAGAGCTCATGGCAAGGTAGGCAGAAAGCAGAGCAGAGATCACGAGAGGAGGAGAGCTATATACCCTACCAGGCCATGCTCACAGTGACCAATTTCTTCCCAACAGGTTTCACCTCCCAACATCACACCCAGCCATAAACCCAGAAACTCTTTGCTGCAAGCCCCTATAAAAATGAAAATAAAGTTAAATACTTCCAATAGGCACAGGCACAAGATACACATTCCCAATCCAAAGGGGAGAAATAGAGGGATAGAAAGGAATGGGACCAAAGCAATACCGAAATCCAGCAGGCCCAGTAGTTCCTGTAGTTCCATGTCCAGCATCTGTGGCAATCCGTGGCAAGATGTGAAGCCCACAGGGCTTGGGTGGCTTTGCCTTTATGGTACTGCTGGTGGCTGTAGCCCTCACAGCTTCTTTCTTGGAATGGCTTTACTCACTTCTTGTAGCTTTCCTCAGATGATCTACATTGCTGGCTTTTCCAATGTCTTGGGGTCTCCACTGCATCTTTTCTGGTTTCGAAGGTGTGACCTGTGGGACCCTTTCAAGTACTCAAATGATAAAGATCTGTGTGAGATTTTTCTCAGGGGGTCAAGATAGTTAAAGCTTCTATCTTGCTTTATACCAAGTCTCAAATTGCAAGAGACTCTAAATGACAAAGAACAGAATTTATGATTAAACAAATAATTATCTGCTATGTCAATTACCTGAAATTTTCATACTGAGCCTTTCTCAGTTGGAGTCAGAGGACTGTCAAAAAGATGAGATGAAGAAGATAAAATTTGTGGAAGGCCTAAGATGAGCGTTGCTCAGTAAATATGTTCATAGAGCTGGGCTGGAGTTGGCATTGGTGGGGAGGGAGGGCAGGGCAGGGTGAGGCCCCTTTCATGACACAGTGCTGGGCTGGGGCAGGAGTCCTGGGCGTGACATATCTCTTTGTGCTCCTGGGTCCTGTGTGACTGCAGATGAATTCCTGCCCTCTTTGGCTTTGGTGTCATCACTGGTCATCTAAGACATTTGCACTTGTAGTCTTCCACTGAGAGATAACGCCGAGCCTTTGGAATGCACCTGCTTAGGAGTAAAGCCCAACCTGAGGAAGGGAGCCCGCTGAGGGGTCAGTGCAACCCTGGGGAAGGCAGCCAGTATAGGGGTAAGGCAAAGCATGGGGAAGCGCACCCACTTAGTGGTACGGCCGGGAATGTGGAAGGGAGCCCACTTAGCTGTAAGGTCGAGCTTGGAGAATGGAGCCCGCTTAGTGGAAAAGCCGAAGCCTGAGAAGGCAGCCTGCTTAGAGGTAAGGCCGAGCCTGGGGAAGGGACCCCGCTGAGGGTTAAGGCTGAGAGGAAAGGCTGGGCCTGGGGGAGGGAGCCCCCTGACGGGTAAGGCAGAGCCTGGGGAAGCAAACTGGCTGAGAGGAAAGGCTGAGCCTGGGGAAGGGACCCCACTGAGGGGTAAGGCAAAGCCTGGGGAAGGGAATCAGCTTAGAGGAAAGGCTGAACCTGGGGAAAGGACCCTACTGATGGGTAAGGCCGAGCCTGGGTAAGGGAGCCCACTAAGGGTTAAGGCTGAGTCTGGGGAAGGGAGCCCACTGAGGGTTAAGGCAGAGCCTGTAGAGGGGAGTCTGCTTAGGGGTAAGGCCAAGCCTGGAGAAGGGAGTGTGCTGAGGTGTAAGACTGAGCCTGAGGAAGGTAGCCTGCTGAGGGGTAAGGCACAGTCTGGGGAAGGGAGCCCGTTAGGGGTAAGACTGAGCCTGGGGGAGGGAGCCTGGTGAGCAGTAAGGCTGAGCCTTGTAGTCTTCCAACCCACAGCTCTGGGAGGCTTAAACCTGAGTTCCTTAAAATTCCTCCGTGGCTTCCTATGGATACTTGAGTCCAATACAAACTCTAAAAGGCTTCTTACTTGTGGCCCATCTACCTGCTTGACTCTGCCTGGCTTCTAGAGTGGTCTAGGCTCTGGGCCCAGCCTGTGCTGTTTGAGGCCTAGAACGCCATCCCTAGCATGTCCCCTTTCTTATTCATTCTTAGGGTTTACATCTGTAATATAGCCCAGAGGCTGCAAGTGTTCAGATGTGGGGCTGGGACTGGATTTCGGGAGTGTTGTAGCTGACTTGCCTTCAGGAGCTGAGGCCTGGTTGGAGGTGGGTCACTTGGGCCGTGACTTGGAGTGTGTATGTCCCTGTTCAGTTTTGCCCTTCTCTCCTGGCTTCCTGGCCACCCTGATGTGAGCAGCATTCTCTGTCAGGCCCTTCTACATGCTGCTTTTGCCTTGGAGACAACTGACCATGAACTGAAAATGTAAACCATAGTAAACCTGTCCTACTCTAAATTGTGGGTATCTGGTATTGTGACCCAGTGAGAAGCAAAATGATGAAGACACTTACACTTATGGCTCATGTGAAGGAGAGATGTCCTCCTCCTGACAGTGCTCCCCAACTGCCCGGACATCTGCTGGGTCCTCCAGCTCCCCAGGCTCCCTATAGAAGCTGAGAGCAGAATGGTGGGTACCAGAGGCCGGGGAAGCTCAGAAGGGGGAATCAGAGATAAGGAGAGGTTGGTTAATGGTATAACATTACACTTTGGAGGAGCAAGTTCAAATGTTCTCTCGTACAGTAGGGTCATTATGTAAGGAATTTACTCTTAATTTCAAAATATCTAGAAGAGAAGATTTTGATTATTCTCAACACAGAGAAATAGTAAATGTTAGAAGTAATAGAAATATTAATTATCCTGATTTGATTATCATACGTTATACACATATGACAAAATATCATAGTTACTTTATAAATACATAAAAGTATTATGAGCTAATTAAACAAAAAAGAAATTGTCTTGTTCTGTTTCCCTGATGTCTTAGGAAATGTGGGCTTGTCTCAAGTGAATGGCCTCGTGTCGTGTTTCTTTGTTACTAAAGTACTTTGAATGTACCATCATGTGTTTTCTGGTTCTTTAAAAGTGGCTGGTTGCAGGGTGGCCAGAGCATCCTAGTTTGCCAGGGGCTTTCCGGGTTTTTGGCACTGCCTGGTTCACATGGTTCACATCCCAGGCAAACCCCAATATTTGGTATGAGTTACCTGGGGAGGCCTTTTCTTTCTTTGCTCACTGAGCGAAGACAAAGAATGAGCTGAAAATAGGAGTGTTTTAAGGTCATGTCTGCATTCCTACCTGGTCAGTAGCCACTGTGGAAGGAATCCAGCAAAACTTGTCACCTGCCTCCCTGCCTTCTAAGTCTGACCAGACCTCTTCCACTTTCACTAAGTAATGAGTTTCTTGATATACAAAATGGGCATTGTCTTGGTTACTTTTCTCCTGTTGCTGAGACAAAACACTTAATGCCCAAAATTGAGGAAAGAAGGATTTATTTAGCTCACAGTTTTTGGAGGTTTCAGTTCATAATCAGCTGGCTCCAAGGCAGGGTGGCATGGCACAAGGGCAATTCTTCAAGGTGGCAGAAGACAGCAAAAGCAGCAAGAGCACAAAGTGGGGAATAAACCTCTTTCCCTCCCTTATATTGTAAGCAGGCTACTCCCATCCCAGGGGGTGTGTAGCTCTCCCATACTCTCCACTCTTCTTTCACAGGTTCATGATGAATATAAAGTAAGGACCCCGACTCCCTGCTCAGTCACTTAGTTAGCCTTCTAGACTTCTCACATTGACACAATGAACAACAACCCAGAGCTGTGAGGGCATGTCCTTTTCACCCCAGGATGTAGAACTGCTGAGTCACTTAGCTAAGCCTCTGATTCTTCAAGTTGACAAAATGTATCAACCATAACAGGCATGAAAATCCTCAGTCAGGTGGATGGGAATTTTCAATGTGATCGTGTAAACAAGGCTGCTGATTGCGGTGGTCAGAGTAGGAGTTTCTGTTAAATAAACTTCCAGGGGACCACTGTTGGATTAGACTTTTATACTAGGTCTCAAAAGACCGAGCTCAAAGTCAAGATGGGGTCATTCATGCTAAAGTTCCATGTGACTACACCCAGAGTAAATTATTATCTGATATTCGGGAGAAAACAGGGTTGGAGAAATAATAGCCAAGTTTCCCAAACAGGCCAGATGTGGTCAGTGTGATACTGATATTCCCTCTACTTTACTCCTAACACAGCAATAGCCTGATGGTAAGCAGTTATTTTCCTCTTGGTCAGTCTGCCAGTCCCCGTCTTAGCAGAAAAGTGACTTTCAAATGACTGGCTGCTCCTTGCCCTTCCTTCCTTCCCTCCCACCCTCCCCCTTCCTTCCTTCCTTCCTTCCTTCCTTCCTTCTTTCTCTCTTGCTCTCTCTCTCTCTCTCTCTCAATCTCTCTCTCTCTCTCT
>PVLD010027068.1:0-21292 GCA_004027595.1 Dinomys branickii
GGACTTTCCCACGTCTCGCCCCGGCAGCCTGGTCCGCCCTACCACATCTCCCCCGGCATCTCAGAGAAATACGCCCAGTTTAAACTTCCCAGCCGAGGTCCCGGCATTCACGCTCGCCAAGTCTGTCTCGAGCTGGTGGTGTTTATTAAGGAGGTTCGCTCCCTTGCTGCTCACCTGGTCGCCATCTTCCCCGGATCCCGAGTTCATACTTTTAAGAATATAATTATTCTTAATTATTATTTTGGGGCTAGATCTAAGAGATTGACTTGAAGCAGGGGCTTTCATGTATACTGAAAGTACCCTCTGGTAAAATGAACATATCCTGTGATTTAACAGAGAACTGAGACATATGTAAAAAGGGACAGAGCCATTGAACATTATGCCTTTTGAATCTTATGCAGAAAGTTAGTTAGAATTAAATGTATAATTTTAAAGGCAACTTCATAGAAGTTGAATTTCCAGGTTAAAAACTCTTAGGGCAGGAAACTGTTAAGATGTCATGTGTAGTTCTCAGTCTCTGCTAGCTTAGGATATCTTTTTGTATGTACCAAGCAGTCAGGGACAGAGATGGAGACGTAGAATGTACACAGTGCCTATCGACCCTGGGATTTTTGTCAATATCAAGATTATTTGCTGAGGAGGAGCAGTTCTTTGCTGTCTGTCAGTTTCATGCTGCGCATCTCCAAAGGAATTACTTGTCCACCTTGACTGTGTGCTTATTTACACCATAGGGAAGCACAGGGATCCCAACCCGAGCAGGGCTGGAAACTGTTGGACCTACAAGCTACATGTACATATGCGTGTGCATGTGTGTTTTGCAAGAAGGCACAAATGAAAAGAAAGAAAGGTCTGACCTGTGTCTGCCACATTGCTAGGCAGGTTAGCAGTGCCTAGAGTGTCCTGAAGAGTATCCATTCTGGATTTGGAGGCTTGGTGACCTGTTTAGGAAGCTCAGCAGGAGTTTCTGGGAGTGCAGGTTCACGAGCAATGAGCTATATTTCTTTCTTTTCTTTTCTATATTTTCTTTGAGGTTGCTATCAACATGTCTAACCTGGTGTCAGCAGTCCCAAACACTCTTGTCAGTATCTACAGGTGAGCTGACTAGATTTGCTTTGCCTGACTCTGAAGGGGTCAGCTTGACAATGGTAGGGTAAAATCTTGGGTCCCCCAACTCTGAGGCAGCCTGGTCTAGCTAGATGTAGGAAACTCGCAAACACAAAATGCTAGAACACAAATGAAGCTTCAAGGTCTTTTAGGCCAATGCCTGACCTTGACAGGTAGAAAAAGTAAAGCTCAGGAGAACTGTATGACTTGCCAAAGCTCATGCTCTGAATCAGGGAAAGAGTACAGAAAACTCAAGTTCTCCAGCTTCTACTTTGGAGCTTTACCATTCCATGAATGCCTCCCAAACTTTCTGAGCGGTAAGACCCACCTGCAGGGAATCTCTAAGAGAAGAACCTGGGGGTTTGTGCTTTTCAGGAAGTGGAGGTAAAGGGTGTTTTCAGACGTGCATTTAGTTTTTCTCAACCTTTAAAAAGTTATGACCCATAGTCTTTAATATAACGCTTTCATTGTCTGTTGGGAGTCAAAATAAGTCATACTCAGAATTTGAGGTTGACATTCGATTTAACTGAACTGGGGAGAAAAGCCTCTGCACTTGAGAGTCTTTTTCAATTAGCATTTTAAACCTAGGTCCTTCAAGTCCCCGCTTTGAGAACTGGCAAGTTATTTAGCTTCTCTATGGCAGTTTTCTGTTCTGTTAAAGAGATATGCACATAATGGCTGCTGCGTTGAGCTGTAGTGGAGAGTAATTAAAAGCACACAAAGAAAAGTATATTATGAACTTAGCATAAGTAGGAATGAAGGACGTAAAGGGGCGCAAACTGAGGGTCTACCCCTGTGTGGTTCTGCTTTGGGAAGAGCGGAGAGGGCTCTTCTGCGCTCTCCCCAGAGGCTTGTGCTGGCTGAGGGTTGAGAAGCCCTCCACAGGAGGAGGGCAGACCATTGCCTGGGCACAAGAAGAGGTGAGGAGTGATCTGAACTTATGTCTGAGACATCCACGGGTTCTGAGAGGGACCTGGGACCAAGTAGCTATGTACAAAAAAAAAAAAAAAAAAAAAAAATCAAAGCTGGGAAAGTGAGTAACATATGAACGGATTTCCTGACCCAACCTAAAGAGTGGTAGATGAGCTCTCCTCCAGACAAGTCCACCATGCCCAGTCAGCACAGGGCATCCACTCGAGGTTACCTCTGGTCCTCTGTGTTGGCCATGCTTGTATTTGTTATAAAATTATATAAAATATGTAAAATCCTACTCAGGAGGCTGAGGCAGGAGGGTCACACATTTGAGGCTAGCCTAGGCAAGGATAGCAAGAAGCGATCTCAAAGATAGTGAAAATCCATCTTAAACTATAAAAAAAATTAAAAAGGACTGACAATGTAATTCAGTGCTACAGTATCTGAACTCAGTCCCCAGTACTGCCCTCCCCAAAAGCATCAGACTTTATCATTTAGAGGAGAACTATTAAATATCTAAAACAAGTGTAAAAGGCCAATATGCAATATATTTTATCAAGTAAGTACATTTTCCTCAGCTGGGACATCCTACTCCATCCTCTTTCCCTGAATTTCTCAATTTACTTCTTTATTATATAACACGCAAAGAAAAAAAGAAAAGAAAGATAAGAAAAAGACCAATAGATCAGGAAAATCAGTCAACTACTAAAAAGAAAGTAGTTATTAAAGACCATCACTCACCCATTTATTTTAAAAATGCTTATTGAGCATCTACTCTCCACCTGCTACTGGGGGCTCCATAGCAGAGATGTTTGCGGAGTGGAGGGGCCGAGAGGAGAAAAAAAAAGTCCAGAGAGCGGAACAAGGAGCTGGACCACAGTGCACAAGGAGAGGTGGCCAAGCAACCTCATCACATGCAGAAACTTCCGGCAGGGAAGAAGGTGGGAGGGAGGTGGTATAATCACCAATATGCATAATAACTGCTATAAGCTTTCCAGGAAATCTTAAATTAGAATGTGAATATCTGCCTAGGAAAGCAAGATAATTTATAGCCTAGGAAAGGATACTTGCTTTCCCATACTGAAGAGCCACATGGGTAGGAAGTTTCACTCACCTAAGAAATCTGTTTGTGTGGGCTGCCTTCTTCCTTACCTCAGAAGGGATGAAGCTGCCCCAGACAGGGGTCTGTCCTTTCACAAAAGGACATAAATTCTAATCTGCATGGCTTTCAAGACAAATTTGTAACATAGATCACTTGCCTTTAAGGCTCTAGCTAATGGCTAAACCCTCAAAGTCTGCTAATTCCCATAAAAATTTAGTATGAACAAGGACATTTAATGTTTATTGTCTATAGGACATGTAGTTCACATAATCCTTTGGGATAATTAAGGTTTATCTATGGATTAAATCAGGTTTTGCCCTGAGACTTAAATAAATTTTGAGCATTTGGAGAATTTTTCTTTCTTTACCCTGGAAGTGCTGGATGAGTTACTTAGAAGGCAGTTTCAAGGAACTTTGCCAGCAAATTAGTATAGATGTTATATGATATTGCTGAGAATTCACTCATCTGGAATACACACATGATCTCCTTTATGAGAATCTTTTTTCTGGATAGGTTGTGACAATTTCCAGAATTTTCTTGACATAATCGATCTTTTTTTTTTTTTTTAATCTCTTGAGTATTATGCATTTTGTTCTTTCTGTTCCCCTTTTTTGCTGTGGTTGCTAGGAAGCTTAGAATCAAGCTTTCTGTCTATCTTAAAGAATGAAATAGGAATATTTATATATGAGCAAATATGCATTTTCCCCCCAAGATTTTTCCTTTACTTTTACTGTGTCATCTAATTGTAGTTTTAGAGTTTAAAAGAATTTATAGAAATGTCCACAAATTGTAAAGGAGGTACAAGAGAAGAAATGAATAAACAAAACTCTTTTGCTTTGTGATGCCGGGTAAATAAGATAACCCATAAGATCTGCATGCAACTGAATTGTTGGATCACCCTTGGCTCTCTGAAGCTTGCTGATTTTGATGTGTTATTTTCATTTAGAATGAACCAAACCATTGGACAAATTGAACCTTTGGCCAGGACATCGCTGGCCCAGAGGACCTATGAAAGGGTCCTGACATAAGCACCCTGCTTACATTTCTTATGTAGTTTGATGATATGAGTGCTCCACACCCCTTTATTTAGACTTCATAAACAGCTAAAATGCAGCCTTCTGCGGGGGAGAGGTGGGTCAATGCTTTTAGATTACAGCTTGGCTGTCCATATGTTTTATGCCTATTCACTGACAGGAGAGTGCAAACCCTATTCTGATTTGAAAGTTAGTCTCATTCTTCCATCTGCAAGACCCTTCATTATGCTGCCACTGGGATCCAGATTTTTTTCCAGATGAGTTATTTCATAGGATCTGAGATTATGCTGCTTTATACAAGAAACATCTTCGGCGCTAACCTGCTCTGGCAGGAGGTCAGGACACAGGGTGGACCCTCGCTGGAGCACCGCTATCTGGAAGGAGATGTTGAGAGGGAAGAAAACACCACTCTGGTAAGCATCTCACTACCTGGGCAGCTGCTTGATTGGCATAGATTGAGAGTCAGAGCAATTTGGCTGCAAAGGTGGTAAGGTTTTAGCACCATCTGTTGAAGAATCCACTACAGTCATAGAAAAGAATGGCAGTCAGACCACAGAGGTGACACTTGAGTGTTGCTTTGAGGAGGTTCTCACGTTGGACCAAAAAAAAAAAAAACTTCCTATAGTTTTAGCCCAAGTTTTCTCTACAATAGGTAGTGCTTGAGCAGGAAAAATGTGAGGGAAGTCTATCAGTGATAATCTTTGCTAGTGTCAAACAATAACAACAAGAGGACATAAGCTTTTACTGTCCTGCATGGACTGAATGTATTGTAAGGTGTCTTATTTTACCTACAGAAAGTGACAGGGACCAAATAGCTACCCGATGTTTAAAACACAAGGTCATTTTCTAGAGACCAACTTAAAATATTCTGTGTCATTAAGTAGCTAAATGTAACACACCCAAATACATGGGGGCCTTGCCAGTGCCTTGACAGCTCCTGAAAAATTCAGCCCCTTTCATCAAACTCAATTCAAGACACTCAGACACAACTCTGCACTCTGAATCTTCTGTGTCAAACTCTATTTTCGGTCCTTTATGTCAAATTTAAATTCATAGCAACTGCATTCAGATCTTGATAGAATCCCCAATTTGCTCTGCACCCCAAATCCATTCCACAAGGTGTACACACACACACACACACACACACACACACACACAAACAGATGTGAGCACACGCTACTTGAACTTGATTTGCTCTCATTTTAGCTAAACCAGAGTCAAGAATTTTGAACGACCATCTGCTGGCCAGGGCTTTTCCACACTCTCCAATAAGCACCTGATGAAAACAAGAGAACTGCGTAATTGGGTCTTCACCTCTTGGTGGAAGAAATCATATCAACACAAGCCCTTGTTCGTGATGAAAATGGGCCCTCACATTTTTTTGTGGTGTTTTCTCCTCATACTGAAGCTAAAATCACTACAGTCTTAAGTGAGCTGAACAAATTGGTGTACGTGATGAAAAATGGATTAAGTTTGACTGAACACACAGATCTGTTGTGTCCACCAAAATGAGGCCTTGATTAGGCCTAAAGCCAGCAAAACACCCTATCTACAACTGACAGTTTGATACACTGTCCAAAAGGAAAGAAATTGCGCAGTGCATTATCACTAAGGAAGCCTTCTAGATGGCCCAGAGATATGAACTGACCTCTCTTATGGAAATCATCTTTGCTTGGGAATCCATATACGCATAAAATGATGTAGTTTTTGAAAGCTCATTTTCTCCTTAATAATTGTCTGTTTTTAAAAAGCTATCAGCAGGTGCACCTTGTTTCAAAAGCCTCTTGTCCTTCATAATACAATATTCATCACGATTACATAGTATGAAATAAAAAGTAGCAAAACATAAGCGAGGGTAGTTCAATTAAATGCAACATAATCTGCAGAAAAAATAGCTCTGTAGACAAAATCAGGTTCCAATGAGAGAAAAAAGGGAATATATTTCCACATATTTTTAATTATATAGAATTTCCTCAAACATGATTTTTCATAATATATTCCATTAAGTTAACATCATATTTGAAGAAAGAGCATTTTCCGATTTCATTTTAAGCCTGATTTTGAGCAATTACAGTGTCATTGTTCCGCGGTAGAAAGGTTGAATTCATTTACTGTGTGGTTATGCTAGTTATGATTGATGTCTCTTCTCCAAATGATAAACCAATCACCCCAATGATGTAATGTCATTTTAAGAGTGCCATAATCACATTTCTCTCAAACTAGAAGCTCTGATGAGTTCTAATAAAGATTTATGGTAGATTAAAGGCCTTCATAATATCAACAATGGATTGCTCATTTGATGAGAGATTTGATTAGGTAATTTTTTTTAAAAAAGAATATGAGTTTACTAAATATATCAGGCTTGGATTGGAAGAAGGACATGGGCCATCATAAGTAGCAGTCCATCATTCCATGCACAGAATGAATCATCTTAAGTGTACTTACGAGGCCCTTTCTAATTGGACAGGTTGAACCCAGTGGTGGCATACATTCATGGATGGTGCTAAAACACAATCTCATGGTATGTTCTCCATTGCTTCTGATAGGACATGTTAGAGAACAGCATCACTGGCTAATCCAGAAGACAACTTCCAAATCTTTGAAATCTTTGGGTCAAGAGCGACCAATTTCTGTCAATGTCTCTTCTTAGAATGATGGGTACTTCATCCCTAGATATTGCCCTCTCCTATGTCAAAACTTCACGTGAACGTTGTATCAATAGGAGAAACCAAAACAATTGCTGGGCCCAGGGAAATTCTACTTTATATTTGAAGACCAGGAGTTGAGAAAGGAGCCACAATATCCTTGCAAGTGGGGCAAAATTTCATGTCGCATGCTGCTGCTTGTGAAAGTGAAACCCAAAAGGAGAACTATGGATTTAGAGACAACATTTATCACAATACCACACAATCAGCTTGTTAAATTCAAGTGAAGTGGCACCAGCAGAGGGTCATATGAAAGGTTACACCCCAAACACTTCAGACTTGGCAGGACATTCAGTATTCATGTCAAGGGTATGCATTTTAATCGCAAAATCATCTAAAACAAGCAAGGAAGAAGGAGTCAGAAGCCAACTATCAAAAAGCAAGAGCTCTCAGATGCACACAAATTGGGCGTGTGAGGGCATCCAGGGTCACTTGGGTATGACCAGAATCATAGTCATACAAAATTCAATATTCTAGTGTTTCTCTGCACTTCACCTTTGAGACCAGCATGCTTTCATGTGGAGCCATGGGCGAAACCCTCCCAGGGAAGGGGGTCCAAAGCCTGTTATGATAAGTGAAACCTCTTCAGTAACTGCGACCTTCAACAAATATAACTTGGAAGTGCCACATTGAAAAATGACGACTGCATTTCACCTTGATGTTCCCCATACCACCTGCTCCCCAGCCTTTGTTTCATAGTTGTCATTTTGCCAGAGAGTCAAGACTGTCACACACAAAACACCACACATTCAGACACCACAGAATTTCCTTACCACTGCTGGAGGCTTGCTGGGGCCCTGAGCATGCTCTGAGCAGGTATGAATTGGGGGAGAATTCCTCATCGGGGTTGGTGTCCATGATTTGATGGGAGGTGTTGCTGTCTAGCAGTGGCATCTGGCAGCTAACTGGTGGAGGATTATGGGAGCTAGGCAGCTGGGCAGATGGGAGAAGGCTAGACGAGGATGTAGGTGGAATGGGACGACCTGGGAAAGAGGACAGAGGGGTCAAAGGTCAGTAATGAGTGTCATGAGAGCATCCCAAGAAAGTCACATTGAAATCCACTCAAAATACAAATATTAAAAAGTAAAGTAAAATGAAATGCGCCAGTGTGTGTGTGTGTGTGTGTGTGTGTGTGTGTGTGTATGTGTGTTTATATCATAGTCTGATGTGTCTCCAATAGTCCTAATTCATACTCTATGCTGTGATGGTGAACCTTTTAGAGACCGAGTACCCAAACTGCAATGCAAAACCTACTTATTTATCACAAAGAGCCAACATGGCAATTACACCTGAAGATTGAGGTTTTAGTTTAGACAAAACAGCTGTTATCCAATGCTCTGCTGCTGGGCCGACTTGCCTACTGTGCTGACAGAGGGCTCTGTTTGCCCACTGCAGCATGCATACTGTAGGCTGCCACCACTGCCGTAGACGGTTGAGTTGTATATTTCAGAAAGGACGTAACAGCTGAAATGAAACTAGTGTGGAAAGCATCCAGTCCCTTCTATCTCCTCTTTTACAGTCTTAATCTAAATCCCCATCATGTCTCCTTGATAGATCTCCTTCCTGATCTCTCTCTTTCCTCTTTGGTTATGTTGCTCATCTATTGTTCACTGTCCACATTCCTTCTCTCCAATGTCAGGATAATACTTTATACAGAGAAACCAGGTGGTTACAACTCTTGGCACCTTCCATTGGCTTCCCATTGCAGGTAGAACTCCATCTAAACTCCTTATGATGACTTACATGCCTCCCCTGCTCTGGCCCATTGCTGCTTCCTCCTCCCATCTAATAATGACCCTTTCCATTTAGTGCTTGGCCTTTGTTTACCAGCCAATAGAGCCATCTTTATTTCTGGGTTTTGAATGAGTCAAGCCATTTGACCTTCAGAATCATTTTATTTCCTGTTTTATCAGTGTAGAACATTTCCCCCTGCCCCTACTTTCTCGCCAGTATTCACAAGTTTTATTATTCTCTTCAAGCTTCCCATGGTTGCCTCTGTGAAAGTTGCTTACCTACCTGCTCTAGCCTACTGTTCTGTTTAAATTTCTTCATACCTCTTATGGTCTATGTTATTCAGTCCTGCATCCCCCAAGTCTTTTAAAGAATAGCATCTGCTTCCTGTTCCTAGAGAATAGTCCATTTATATGAAGAGATAAAAGAGTAAACTAAAAGCAACTCCAATATTTTTGGGGAGAAGTGAAGCACAGGTAGGAAGGTGATGTATCTGCATGCCAAAGTGATGGCCAATGTCCCCAGAGTCTGCATCACATGGTTTGTGGATACCATGGAAGAACTCCCATGAAAAGAAGCCTAGCCACACAGTGCCATGAAGAGAAGCAGATAGTCTGGCAGAAAGGGAGCAGAGGCTCAGAGGTGCTCTGGGGTTGAGGAGTTCTGCTCCCACATGAAAGCCTGATGCAACTTCTTTTTCATGTGGTAGGGAGTTCCTGGCCACCAAATTGCTGAGTGAGGACGATCAGCACGCGTGCTGTCGGCCCGTTCACCCTTACATCTTGGGGTCTTTGCGGGTGCTTGTTGTCTGCTTGTTTGTTCACCGGGGAAGCTCAGGAAAAGGAGCCACGGGTAGAGCCTGTGGGATATGCCCTACAGCCAGGGGTGTGGAGAGAAGCACAGGATGTTGGGAAAGGAGTCAGGTTAGCACTTGAACTCAGAAAAGAAGTCCCTGAGCTTGAAGAAATGTGGTTTCTTGCTTTTAAAGGCTCTGCATATGTGGAAATACTTTCAGACACTCAAAGGGGTGCCAAATGTTTGTTGCTGCTTTTACAGTTCTGTATCTTGATTTATTGTTCAGCCCATTAAACGCTCCCAACAAGAAATGTAATCATTGTGTACTGCCAGCATGGGTTAATAAAAATAAAAAGGAAAACTGAAAAAATGCTATAGAGGAATGATTTCAATAACACATATGTGTACTTTGTTAGATGCTGAGGACTGAAAAATATCTACCATCCTTGCCCTCAGACAGCTCTCAGTCCAGCAGGAGAGAGCTGGGTAAATATGTCACTTTGGCACTACACAGTAAAGAACAAGATGTTGTCTGGTAATGGGGTAGTGCTGTGGGGACACATGGTCCATCTTAGCTAGGCAGAGTCAAACACAGATTCTTAAAAAAGGTAATACCTGAGAAAATCGAAAGAAGAATATTTAGGCAGAGAAAACAGAACAAACAGTAGTACAGAAGCACCGTATCACTAGCTTGTTATGCTTTTTGAGGATAGGAGCTGTAGAGTTAAGAGATGAAATTCCCTTAAAGGGTAGTGCTTCCTGCCCTACGCAACACAACTGCAATGAAGAGGGATCACCCCTGAAGTAGATCAGTGGAGAAATGGAATTTAATTCAAAAAATACAATTCATTTGTAGCTATTTGCGAGCAGTACTAAGGCATGACATTCTTACTGGGTGCTCTGGGAAGGGAGACAGAACATGCTGGACTTCCATCAGAATCCACGCTAATATTCAGTCGATAGCTTCTCCCATAAATGTGCTAATAATTATAACTATCACTATTTTTATTTTAATTGCTAATGCTTATTGTGCAATAACTGTCTGCCCATCACCATGCTAGCTTTTTCACATGTATCATTTCACTTATGCTGAAAGCAATCCTCTGAAGTTACAATTACTATATATTCCTATAAAATGAAATGAATGCATTTTCCCATTTCATAGATGAGGAAACGGAGGCATAAAGAGATCAAATTTGACAGCTAGTTAAGCACCAAAGATCAGGAATCATATTTATTCAAGCAGCACGGGAACAAAAAAGGGAAGAACATGACATAAAAGGAGAAAGATTTATGGAAGGTTATGATTCTAGGTTCCCACTTTCCAAGCCCAAAGCTCTGTTCAGATTTCAAGGACTAAACATGCCTTTGAATAGCCATTTGTAGCAGCCATCATCTGACATGGTTCAAAGTTTTTCTCATACTTTTGTAATGAAGTTTAAAGGGGTTCCTTCATAGCAATTTGCTCTACACCTTCTTTGAGCTCCTGAAGACAGAGCGGTCCTGAGCAAGCCGTGGGAAGTCAGTGTTGACATCCACTTAGCAGTGAGGCTCTGGTAGGCACAGATTTCAAGTCACAATCAGTAGGCTTTAAAGTTTGTACTCTTGAGGCATATCCAGAGCTGCATGTAGAAGAACAAGGATGGCTGGAAGCCAAGTTTCAAATTCCTTTGAGTGACTGAGGTGGAACTGAAGTTCAAGTGCAATTTTCCAGGAGCCTGATATGAGAGTTGCTGTGAAATCACTCTTTATATGAACTTTTTGAAATTTTGCTCAGCATGAATTCATTTCATATAGTACAGACAGAAGCACCTTTTAATTTATACAAATACAGACAACAGAATAGCAGTCACAACACAATGAAAGCACTATGCTTGCTTCAGTGTATTGAGACTACACGTCACAGGACTGTCTGATTCCTGTTCCTTCCCTGTCCCCTATAATTCTGTGCCTTGGTGGCTGCTTCAGCTCTGCTTTCTGATAGCCTCCATCACTTGGGAAATTTCTCAATCCCTAGATCTGCCCCCAGTCAAGTGGGATGCTATTCTGTATTTGCTGTGTCATTTGCTAATTTTGTTCACTTATGCTACATTTTCCCCCATGACTATTCCAATGACAGAGACCATCTGTGTAGAAACAAACAGGTTCCAAAGTACCGGGGAGAAAGCTGGAACTTAAACAAGCTCACTTTATGGACCATGATTTCTTACAGAAATACTTCGTGTGGGATGGGCAGGTACCCAGGCAACAGGAACTAATCTGGTTTCCACTTTCTGCACTACGGAGACCTCCTGATCCCCCAACCCTTTGGGAAGTTCTATGTAAGTGGGTAGAATCCCAGGCAAATATATAGAAAAATGGGTTGAATTGAGCTGTTAAAAAGCAAAAGACAATTTGCAAAGGCAGCAATATGTCATTCATTAAATTTACATGGTTCTGTATATTTCCCAAGACCCCATGTAAATCAAAATCTCACTAGTTACCTGTGTGATTTGCTTCCTTGTGACCTTAGACATGGGGGTTTTACTTCAAATTTTGCTAATTTATCTGTTTCCAAATGAAAACATTCTAGGGCTGGAGGTACAGCTCAGTGGGCTAAGTGCTTGCCGCTGAGCACTAGGGCCCTGAGTTAGATCCCCGGTCCCGGAAAAAAAAAAAAAAAAAAAACAAAAAAACAAATGAAAACATTCTTGTGGTACATTTAACTCTTAAAAATTTTTCTGGGCTTTGTGTGGTGGTGCACACCTATTATCCTAGTACTTAGGCAGAGGTAGAAGGGTTGGTTGCAAGTTCCAGTCTTACCCGGAGTGAGACGTAGACTAAGATCCTGTCTAAAATACAAAAGTTACAGAGGGCTGAGGGTATAGGTCAGTAGTAGTGCACTCCCCGGTTTGATCATCCAGTATTGTTTTGAAAAAAAAAGTGCCAACAGGGTACAGTACGCATGCCTGTAATCCTAGCATTCTAAGGGGCTGGAGAAGTTGGATCACAACTCCGAGGCTAGCCCAGAAATGTAGTGATTTAGTGAGATCCTGTCACAAAATAAAAATAAAAAGGGGATGGGAATGTAGCTCAGTATGGTAGTTTTGAATTCAAGCTCCAGCACTGGACAAGCAATTCTGACTACTAGGACCTATCACAGACAAAGCAGTGCTGTGCTAACCCTGATAGATTGGTACTGGTCATTGTCAATGCTGCACTGAGGAGTCTGTGAATTTCCTGGACTCACTGGCAAACACTAACATCACCAATTAGAAAACCCATAGACACGGAGTGGGGAGAGGTAGCAGGAGCACACTGCTTATTTGCCATTCGTGCTCCCTGTCTCTCTCTTCCTCCACTTCAGCTACTCCCGAGAACTTTATCACATGCCTGTGTGGCCGAGGTGGGATTGCCCTACCTTCCACTGTCTCCCTGATATTCCCATTCTGCTCAGTACTTCATTTGGATCCAGACTTTGTTCAACAAGATCAAAGGGCTATGTTGTCTTCTCCACCACCGAAACAGTAAATACTAACAGAGAAACTGCTGCGATGCCCTGTCACTTTAAATACATTCACTAATTTATGATAGAAGGCTTGTGGCAGATCAATCCCCCAAATTCACTTAAAACAACTGGTTCTTTTTCATTCAAAGGATTAATGGCAAGCAGATACTAAAGTGCTCTGTGTAGGCAACACATAATTCATTTACACAGTGATTGGCTGTCAGGATATTGGTGGAACACAGAGACATGCTGAGGAGATAATAAAACAAAACAGTATCAGGGATAACTGCATCCAAAATATAAGTTCAGCGATATCATTACCATAGATGCAGTGTGTGATCTTGCTTTTTACTAAGAACTAAAGTAATATTTCACATGGAGTTTTCTCTTTTAATAATGTTTGCAATTTTTTTTTTTTTTTTACAAACTAAGCATGTACTAATTTCTTCCAGATTTAGGGGACTTAGATGGATTTTTGAGACTTAGATGGATTAACTTTCCTAACACTGACCTGTTAGCAGGCAGTAGGCTGGCGGTTGAACCTACATCTGACTCTCAAGCTCACATCTTCAACAGTTCATTTCTTACTTCCCATGTTAGAGCACAGTGATTGCTCAAAAGGGAGCAGGATGTGAATTACAAACTTATTAGTCCTCTTTTGGGATACACTGTGGAACTCATCCCAGAGGAGGTAATTAAGCACAGGCGGAAACAAGACTTCTGGAAGTAGCCACAGCAACCGCTTGCACAGAATAAATGATTTGTAAGGGAAGAAAAACATTCTTGAGTCAAAAACTGAAAAATCCTCAGTGGCATCACAAGCTCAAGGACTTAATAAAAATACAGCTTTTGTGTTAAAGTTGTGGACTGTAAAAGGACCTTACTAACTTAGGCAAAACAGTTGGCTACAGGCTTTCAATAAGAGTGGTAATGAAAGTCACAAATTCTTGCCATTAATTCAGACACTTGATTACATTATCTGCTTTTGCCTCAAATGTTTGAGGTTTATAAAACCTCTATTTTGGAAAAAGTAAGAAAAGTTGACGTTATCTTTATGTAAATAGAAATAACTTCACTACATTTTATTTGCAGTTTTCTTTTTAAAAATATGTTTCTACTTGCCATTAAAATATTTCTCAGGAAAGGGCACCAGATTTTTCATGTTCTCCCTAGTTCTGCACTTGGCACCTGCAGAGAGCTGTGTGATAAAGAATTCTCCATCCTGGTAGGACAGGTTGCAAAAGTGCACAGAATCCTGGCACACAGCCATCCCTGCAGAGGACATAAGGTAGCCTCACAGAAGCCCTAACTGGATTCTCTTGCATCCTGCTGACCGTATTTACCACCATGGGGAAGGCAGATAAAGCCACAGCACATCTGTCCAGCCTATTTTATTTGCTGAACATCAGGCTCAGTTATAATACACATAACCCTACTACAATTAACCCGGCAATATCAGATGTCCAACAAGTGTAGAGACTCTGGAGTATTATCGACACACCCAAGGGTCAGAATCAAGATATGAAGTCAGGCTTGGAGAGTGCCACAAACTACAATGGGCTATTGCTAAACCTAGGGTCGTGTTACACCAAAGTTCACTTACTAGGTGGTTTTGTCAGACCAACATAATCCATTCTCATTTTCTATTCTGCCCCAAAAGAAATTGCAGGCTTCAGTGGATGTCCTCACCGATCAGCCTCTTGCAGATATTTCTTTCTGTCTTTGTGCTGGCCTTATCCTCATCTTTGTTCTCTGTAATCTAGTTTCAAGTTCTCAGTCCATCCAACTTTATTTGTTCTCCAAAGCCAAAGGAGGAGCAGAGAGGGCAAGACTATGGAGTCAGGGAGCTACTGCGTATCATCTCTTCCACTCTTACTTATGAGTTTGGGCAACTTTGCTCACCTCTGTAATAACGTTAATGTCTACTTCTTGTTGTAAAGATTAGAGAGAATCACTTACGGCTCAGGGAACTGCATGTGAAGCAGCATAGGTGCAAGGGGCCTACAGGGAGCCAATAAGACTTTGAATGTTACTGGTTCCAGGTGTTTCATAAGCACCTGGTGTGGGTGCCTGGCTGTGCCAGAGGTAGGAAAGCTGCCATGCTGTTACACAGTGGTTTACTCAGGGAGACTGTGGGCTGGAAGAGTGTAGCCCTCTTGTGAGTCAAGGGAACAGCCCACCTGAGCATGGTGTCATCAAAGAAGAGAGCAGAGATGTGAGATTCTGGGAAAGGAGTCTCTGACAACATTGAGAGAACATCTGCCTTCTCGCAGGCCTGAAGCACCCCTTCTCCCAAACTCTTCAATGCATGAACAGATTTATTCTCCATCTGATCCTGTGTTTAAACTTTAAACCTGCTTGAGTTAGTTTTTGACACTTAGAACCAAAAGCATCCTGCCTAAAACTGATCACATGGGAAAATGACTTGGCCAGTGCCACACAGTTGTTTAATACAAGAACTGGAAATAGATTCCAGGCATTTTGCCTCCAGAACAAAATTTACATGTCCCTTTAGCTGACTCCCTTCCTGTTAAATATGGAGAAATTGAACGTGGGGTCCCAGAGAAACCACTGATGGTGGGAAGTATAGAATCTATTCTGAAGAATATGACATGTATATGAGGTGCAGACAGATGGTTGACCGCTTATTACCAAATCGAGTGTGCACTCTCACCATTTTCTCGCCAGAGGAAACAGAGCATCGGGCCCTGAGGCCTGGCACTGCCATCCTGATTTGGGGGTGTATACTTTCTTGCCTAACCCTTAAATCTCTTTTAAAGAAAAAAGACAGTAGTTCTAATCATAGCTGTAGAATGCAAAGTAACTCCTAATAAACGTAGTACCTTATAATTAAAATAAAGATACAGGTATGTATTTTATTTCTTATCTTTATACTTTATATATTTATACTATATATTTATATAAGCTTTCCTATCTACTCATCTTCCTGAGAGCAGGCTGGCAATACTGAATGCTAATCTTAGACTGGGTCAGTGATCCTTAGCTGGGGCACTTTTGCTCCCTAGGGGAACTCTATGACAGTGCAGTGGGGGAGCAGGGAGGCATGTAGGGCTTAGTGGTCAGCGAGGGTTTAAACATTCTGCAATTCACATGCCAACAGTGCCTCACATGTCAATGGTGCTGAGGTCCAGAAATCCTGGGTTAACACGTATCATGGCTTAAATCAGAACAGTTTATGTGGCACTGTCAACTTTTCAGTAGCTATCTCCCCAGTTTGTAAGAATTGGGTAGAGAGAAGTGAAAAATTCGATTTATAATTAATCCTTTTCCTCAACCCAAGAAAATGTCCGACAAACAAACTTGCATTTTACAGTTGAGAAATTTAAGTTAAAGAAAGGCAACATGTGCTCAGAGATAATTTAATGAGTCATGGGGGGGAGTTTCAGTTTGCCTTTCTCCAGAGGTGGGGAAGCTCTGGTTGTGGAGAACCGGGAAGCCTTTACAGAGGCAAAGGAGTCTGGAGACAAAGTCCCCACACTGTTATAGGCTATTTAACTTGATCTGAGAATTTTCACCACGACTCCTCTGTCTTCCTAATGAGGTGCTACCTGCTCTCCTCCACATCATCTCATGTGAAGTTTTTATTTTTACACCAGAAGGCCTGATTGCCCCCTTCACTCACACTTCAGTGAACTCACTAAAGCCCAGTTAAGCATGTTCTCGAAAACAAATCATTTTCAGATGGCCCTGGCAAACCCATGCCGATTGTGCGTGAGCTATGATACATAATTTATCAGGAGGTTGGCCTGTGGCTGGACTTGGCCCAGTTAAAGGGCCTGAGACAGGAGCTTGAGCTGAACTGTTTCACAGTTTGGTTCTGCACATTTGGGTGTCATTAATAGCTCACCAATAGCTCTTGTGTTTATATTGCACATCCTCCTGGCACCACCCCTCTCTGGAAGGTGTCAAATATAGATCACACTATAGACGGAGAATATATTTTTGAAATAATGCTATCTTTATGGTTTTCTAGTGCCAATCCTCTCATACTCATGAAGTAAATTGAATTAAATCTGCGGATTCCTTGTGTGAGGACACAAATCACCTGCAATGACATAATTGCCCACCAGCAGGCAATGACTCCTCAAATACCAACTGCCCAGAAATTCTACTTGCTTGGCACATGCACCCTAATGGTGATAATTCCCGGCTCCCTTAGATGATACATGATTATTTTGGTATTATTTATGTAGTTGTATAGATAGTGTTCTCCAACTCTTTCTGTGGTTCTTGAATACTTGACATGTGAGTAGTGCAATGGAGGTATACATTTCTAATTTTTTTTCTTTCAAGCAACCTCCATTTAAATAGCACATTGGGCTAGTGACTGCCATATTGGATGGCACAGGCTAGACTACAGGTTGCTACACTTTGGATCTTAAATGTAACCTGAAGGCCCATATATTAAAGACTTGGTCTCAGCTTGCTGTTGGGTGGTGGTGGTAGTAGGGAATAATTTGATATCTTTAGGTCACTGGGGCTGTGTGCTTGAAGGGCATTGTGTGACTTTGGTCTCTTACTATTTCTCTTTCGCTTCCCATCATGGAGGTCAGTGACTTTGCTTCCCCCAGAACCTGTTACCTCACCACCTAATCAAGGGAGCCAAGGAATGATAGACTGACACCCCTATGCTGTGAGCCAAAATGTTCTTTGCTCTTTATGAGTTGATTACCTCAGATATTTGAAATAGGCGTGGAAAGTGGTCTAACATACTATGGTTACTGGTATCTCTCCCTCCTGTATTTCTTTTTTATTTTAAAGAGAATAAAAAAGCCCAATAAAAATGATATAGAAGCTCAAAACAAGATGATAGGAAATTAACAATGGTTGTTATATTGTATATCATTATTTTCAAAGTAGTTGTTCAGATTACCAGTTATAGGCATGCAAAATTGATCAAACAATTAAGCATTAAGTGTTTCTTTCAATAAACCAATAGAAATTAGTAGTACAATTATCTTAACTATCTTGTGTATATATATATATATATATATATTTCTCTTTCTTCTTTCTTTTCTCCTTTCCCCCATCCCAGTTGTTCTTTCCTTTTGAGCAGTTTCTTTCCCTTTCATAATATCTATTATACCTTTTAGATTTTATTTATTCTTTCAGTCTCTTACACTGAGGAAACAATATAATGTTCACACATGTGGGTCTGATTTTTTACTTGTGAGTTTGGTCTCTAGTTGCATCCATTTACTATAAAAGCCTCGAGTTTATCTTTCTTTATAGTTGAATAATACTCTATTGTATAAAAACACCACATCTTTTTTATCCATTCCTCAGTTGGTGGGCATTTGTATTGTTTCCAAGATTGGGCCATGACAAATTGTGATGCTATAAACATGGGTGCACATATATTGGTGTGGTATGATTTTTTCAGTTCTTCTCAAAAAATAACCAGAAGGGGAATAGCTAGGTTGAATGGGACCTCTAATCCTAGATTTTTGAGGAATCTCCACACTGATTGCCACATCCTTCCTGTATTTCCATCCATAAAAGTCAACATACTTGTAAATGCCAAAATTTGCTCACAGCATGGCCCTTCTTTCAACTCTTCCCAGATAACTCACCGCTTATGTGACATAGTTCTAATTTTTGCATAGTAACTATCTCTTGCCAGCCTCCCTCTTTACCTATGCTCTAACCACAACAGAGCAAGCATACTATGGAATATATAGTTCTTCTTCCTGAAATCCCTTCTTAGTCATAAAAGGTGTGTCCTTCTCTTTGGTGGTTTCAGATTCCTCATGAAAATCTCCTTAATTTCTCTGCTCATGCACCACATTCTTTATAAGTCTTTTCTGGTCATGCTCCTCACTGCTGCCCAGCACATACTCCTATCACGGTTCCTGCAGTATGTTAGCATTTCTGTGTCTAACTGGCTCATTCACGAGGCCATGAGTGCCTTGGGCAGAGGCTGTAGACGATGTATCTTTGTATCTAGCACAAAGCCTGTACACAATAAGCACACTGGGATTGGCTGATAATAACTTTGTCTACAAACACATGCTGGATGTATATCAGTGGTCCTGGTATTGACTTCGCTGTTGGCTCCTGTGACTGTTCGTGTTAGATCTTAGGCACTTCTTATGTGTATCTTCCCGAATACAGTTAACTTTTATTTTAAATGTATTTTTTTAACCGAGTCAAATGTATTTTTTAAATCAAGCCTTAGAATATTAAGTTGCTACTCCAGCTGGTCCTCAAGTGAAGGTTAGTGGTCTGCTACAACCTTGGAGGAAAATCTCTGAGGATTTGTTAAGAGAGAATATGCTGGATTCCTGCATAGCATTTTTATAAGGGATTTTCAGCAGTGGTGGCATGAAGCACATTTTTTGTTTTTTTTTTGGCTCATCCTCAGACTTTAGAGCCTAACCCCAGTGTTAGATGAAAGCTTCCTGTTCTTGGGAACCCGTGATCCACAACAGAAGATGAAAATAATAAACCGTGTGGGCAATGCAGTCACTTACTGGGTTGTCCCTGTGCTGAATAACAGGACAAAAATACTCTGGAGTGCACTCCATCCCAGCCCTCCCAAAGCTGGGGGTGTATTGTCACCGCCAAAAGAGCTTACTTTGAGGAAAACTTCTAGTTAAAGATTCAAAGAAACTCTATACCCATGTTGAGGCTTACGTTTGGAGGGCTCATCTGGAAAGCATGTTTTCCTTGATCTAAGAGAACCTGTCTTTCTCATTTTTCACACCCACTTCTTGTGGTTGTTGGTGTATGAAAACAACGCTATTGCCAGTTGCTAAAATCGATTAAGCTCTGATGATATAAAAGACCTTATTCTAAGCCCTTTACATATATTGTTCTGTTAAACACCCCAAAAAGTTTCAGGGTAGGTAATATTATCCTATTTTGAAGATGAGGAAATTAAACTGTACAGAGAAAAGTTGGGGTTAGAGGAAGAATTTGAACTTAGGAATTCTGGCTCCAGAGCTCATATGCACTGAATAGGAAATGACCAGAGAATTTGATTAATCTTTCAAAAGGCAAAGTACCAATTACTCTGTGAATATTTAATTGACAATGGGCCCCAACTAAAATTTGTATCTTGGTTCTGCTATTGCTTTAGTGGTTGACTTTGCTCAGGTCACCTAACTTCTGCGTGTTCAGTCATTTGATAAACAAGCTGTGTATAAACATATTTCATTAGTTATTACAAGGATGAAAGACATTTGTATAAACTTTCTGAAGTAAATGGCAAGTTTCATTGTTATGCATAAAAAGGGAAGAGGTAGAAGTCCCACTCTTCTTTCAGGATATATGAAAGCACATAGCAAATGTTAAAGTGCTCTACAAATGGTAATGACTTTCCTTCCCATTATTGGAAGCATTCCTTTTCAAAGGCTTTGTCTGCAGATAGCAAACAGTTCTCAACTCTAAGTCAGTGTTTTGCTATGTGCTTTAGGGACAGGAAAGATAAAACACAAGCTCTAGGCAACAGACACACGAACTATTTAATCTCTTTGCTGCACACATGGGTCGCCTGCCTATTCTTCATAGAATGGTTCTTAATAAAATGCTAAAGATCAGATGACTTGAGAGTCCATCTACCAATAGCCAATAAAAAGGCTACAAAAACCCCTCTCAAGGATACAAAAAGACTTCCAAAATTCTCAGACATTGTGGAGCTCATACTGCATGGAAAAGGAGTAATATTCACTAAAATTTCTGGAGTGAGCATAGGCTTAGCACATTTCATGGTTGGGAATTTATATAATCCTCCCATCAATACTACCTGGCAGTGGGAACTGTGGTCAAATCCAGTGCGAGGATGAGAGGTTGCAACAGCCAGGAGTCCCCACTCTGCAGCAACCTTCCTAATCAGCACCGGGAGGCAAGGTGGAGCCAGAGCAGCCAGTACACATCCTACCACACCCAGCTCTATGCCTGCCTCACCCAGCTCTATGCCTGCCTCGAGGCTGTGGCCTCCTGCCTCTCCACTCTTTAGGCGGCTGCCAGTGGGCAGCGGTGGGGTGCATCAGCACCCACATCAGAGCCACAGCAACTCCCAGGGATCCAGCCAAGGAACAAACGGGAACCGGAGCACAACAGCAAGAGAGAGCTGCAGATGGAGGTGGCTCACACGACACCACGCCCTTCTCACTCCAGCATCGAGCAGGAAGCATGAACTGAGTTACTGGGCTTCGGCTCTCACCCTGAACGCCCTCTGTGAGCACCTTGAGCCTCGGTGGCCTGCGCAATCACCACCTGTTCCTGACAGCAATGGGATGAGTCCACAGGCTTTAAGACTCACCCCAGACTACTGATGCGAGCAACAAGAGTGTCTCCATACTGCTTGCATATATGAACGTTATATGAACCCATGGTGACCGGGTGGGCAGCGGAGAGAGAACCTCCCGGAGGAATGCCACTCAGACACGGCAATATA
>PVLD010027069.1:0-21290 GCA_004027595.1 Dinomys branickii
AGCAACAACATCAACAACAACAACAGAAAAAAAAAACACCGCTTGTTGCTGCTTTACATATTGTTATCTTCGAAGTGTGTGTTCAGGCTAACACATACAGATATACACTATTAATCTAATATCCTGTCTTCGATTATTGCTTAGCATTAAGTGATATAATACAATAGTAGAACCATGTTAGCCCTCCTGCACATATGTAAATCACTACTTTTTAAAAAAACAAGCTTTAGGTCCAATTGGAGTAGATAGCAGCTAAACATTGCTATAGAATAAAACTTCTTTTAGTTAAAGTCTCTAATTTCAAATTTCTGAAGCAATGCACTTTCTTCTCTCCTCAAATAAACTAAATCGATGGACTTGTGATTCTTTTGAATTATTTTTATTAGTACATGTTTACAGCAATTAATGATAATATTCCTTGTGGGGAATTGGTACATATATATAACACATATGCATAGAGTAATTGGAGAAAATGACAACAAACACTAGCACTCATTGTGAAGAAATCTAGATGACCAAAGCATAGAGGTAAGAGGCACACATGTCAGAGAATTTATTTAGCCTTTAGCAATGAGCAAGTTCCCAAAAAAACTTGATTAGACTAAATTTTGACATCTTAGCACAGATCCTGACTAGTGTGTCTCAGGCATCTATCCACACCTGTGTAAGCACCTCTGGACACCTACAGCATACTTATAATGACCTCATTCAGACACTGACTCTGCAATTTCTTCCTGAGATTACCATGCTTTCACTGTCCAACTGGTAAATAAAAATAATAGTTTTATCTGAAAGTTTCTCTTTATTATATGCACTTTATACAGTACTTGAATATGAAATGAAAAAATAGACTTTCCTTTGGATGGATGTAATATCAATGAAGTCTGGATACCCCTACAATCCAAGTGGACTCTTTCACGGGTGAGCTCTAATTATAGACAAAGAATCTTCTATTCACGACAGTATCACATGGGGCCAACTGAAGCAGTACTAAGACTGCAGAAATTAGATTTCCCTAAGCATTTTTAAAACTCACATGAGAAGCAAAGGAAGCAAAACATGGTATTTTAAGAATGAAACTCTGGCTGACAGGGCTATGGAGCATCTGAGAAGTCACAGGATATGTTCAACTTTCTCAGAGGAGAGGCTGCAGGTTTTCTGTTTTGTTTTGTTTTGTTTTTAATATTCCCAACATCTGCTATTAAAATTAGTTCTGCACAAATGTTTGCAGATGCAGAGCAGCTGGCAGCCCTGCCTGCATTTTTGCCCACTGGTGGACTGTAAGCAAATCACTGAAGTAGTGCTGTTGAATTTTCCATTTGTGTTCAAGTATTTTCAGAGGACTGGCAAATTTATGTTCTGGAACATTTGACTCAGAATGTTAACATCCTACTGAACTCCGGTTTGAGTCTGATACATTCGTAGCAGAATTGAAATCTGTATTTAGTCTCTCAGGATAGCAAGTTTTGAAAATATACTCTCTTGAGGCCATTTTTAGGCAATGTCTTTTCATGCCAGTGTAGAATAAAAGTGTATTGTTCTGTCTATGTTAGTGCTTCCTGACTCATTTGATTTTTTAAAAATCAGAAAACATATCCCCCTAAAATAATCAAAAATGAAAAATCAATTAGGATTTTCACCTTTCAAACAGCAAGGATAAGAGATTATAGATGTTTCCAAAGCTAGACAAAGGAATTTTCCAACAGTAATGGGTGAGAATGTAAAAATGGTAGAATTTTTCTGAAAAAGAAATATGACATTGTTTGGTTTTTTCCTTTTTTGTTGAATTTTTAAAATTTTTTATCAGTACATGTTTGCAGCACATAATGACCACACACCCCCGGTGTGCTGGCACATGCACGTGACACACGTTCTTTTTACTTCTCCTTGTCTCCTCCTCCCTTCGCCCTCCTCCTAGATCAAGTTTTAAAGATGCTCATTACCTTGCATTCAGAGTCCAGAATTTCAAGAAATAATCAGGTACACACACACCCGCACACACAGGCACACGCATAGTGAGAGAGCAAGAGAGATAGAGAGGGGGAGAGAAAGAGACACACACAGACCATCTTTGGGTGAATATTTAAATTGAATAACATATTGAAACGAATTGCTGAGTAAAACACAGGGAAGACTCTTATGTCAGCTAGATAACCTGGATCGATATTTTAAAAAAACAGAGAAAACACTGATCCCAAGAGAAGTGGGATGGAGCGGGAAGGCTTTTTATTGGGGAGGGGCATACAGTAGTGTGGATTGAACCCAGAGCCTTTACACTGAGCTACATCCCCAGCCCTTTTATTTCTTTTGAGACACAGTCTCCCTAAGTTGCTAAATTATGCAGGCTGGGCTCCAATTTGAGGTGTTCCTGCCTCAACTTCCCAGAGTGCTAGAACTACAGATGCATGCCACCTAGGATAGCTTTTATTTTTTTAAATAAAAAGCTTTACAATGTGGAACTGGCACAGAAACCTGCAAAGAAACACACAGAACAAACACATAGAGGCAAGGGGGGGACCCGAGCCACATATCCAGAAGAAAAGATGAACTTTTATCTACTCAGGCAAATATCAATTGGCTTCTATATTGGTAAAGGACATGTGGCCTACATAGACAAAATTTACATTAATTGGAAATCCCAGTCAAAGTGAAAAGTCCCTTCCCCTTTTCATTCTGTTTTTAGAAGAGATTATAAGCAAGAACAGAAGTTGTGACAGGTTAAGTGATATAATAAACAAATGTCTATGGAAGTTTGTGGGAAATTTGATATTGTGGTTACACTCCTAGTAGGTATGTTACATCTGTTTGAGACAAGGTCTTGTTAAGCAGTTCAGGCTGGCCTTGAGCTCACTTAATAGCCCAGGCTGGTCTTGAATTTGTAGAAATCCTCCTGCTACAGCCTCCCGAGTGCTGGGATTACAGGCGTGTGCCACAATGCCTGGCCTTGAGCTACTCTTTATGTCAGAAAACAACGCAAATACACACATCAGTTACTATAATTAAACTTCTGTAGTCTTCCTTGACTTGTTCCTTTGCCTCAACCCTCCTATTCAACATATCAGTATGCCTTGCAAGTTCTGCCTCCAAGTTATGTCGTACATCTGTCTAATTCTTATCTTTGTGAATCATCTCTTACCAGCAATAGCATTCATATAGGCCTCCTTGCCTCTACCCTTATTTCTTACTATCTGTTCTCAACATAGCTTTTTCCGTAATAGAATTATCGTAATTTGCAAATACAAATTTGTATACATGTTTAATTCCATCTTCATTGCTATATACATGGAATACCCTTCATGAGTTTGTCTGTCTTACTCTTCAATGAATACTTTTTGCCTAAAACAGTGTGTGACATAGTAAAGGCTTAATGTATACTTTTAAAATGAATGAATCAATGGAAGATTTTTGAAAACACAGAAAAATATATCAAAATAAATAGAAGATCTAGAAAATATGGACTTCAAATCTCCCATATTACTTTAATCAACACATACTTCTTCCAGATTTCTACTATAGTAAATATTCCATATTTGATATTGAGTTACTAATCATAAGTGTTAGAGTAAGACTTATGCAAGAGATTGAGATAAAATTCACTTGTATCCTACTAAATTATTATGCTACGATTATAACTAATAAACAAATTAATAGTACAGTATGAAACTCAAGATCTTGGGCCAGAGAGCTAGTTCAGTGGCACAGTGCCTGCCTGGCAAACACAAGGTCCCAAGTTCAATTCCCAGTACCAAAAAAAAAAGAAACTTCAAGATTTCAGAATTTTTTAATTTTCTGAACTATGTCAGCTATAGATAGGTAAAAACATAAGTTAAAGCAATATGTGAGCAATTGAAAAAATCTAGCTCAAGATTGATTTTCTAATGTTAATCATAGGACATCTGAACAAAGACAGTACTTGGTGCTCTTATTTTTCATAATTACACCATTGTATAAATTGGTGGTTAAATAACATGAATTTCTTCTACATCTCATGTCTGTACATTTTATTTTTAAAAATGTGTCCACACCATATAGTTTTAAAATTCTTTGATGAAAATTTAAAACATTAAAATATGATGAACGTATTTCCAAAACATAAAAAGGAGAACATAGGTTGACAAATATTTTAGAATGAGAATATTGAAAATACAGAATATAGGTTAAGTAGTATTGTTTCCTTATTACAAATAAGACTCAGCCATGGAACTTCTCTAAGATGAGTATAGGAAGTAGAATTAGTATTAAACTTTGGTTTTTCTTATGTGGAGGTTTATGGTTTTTCCACTTTTCCACAACACTTTCTGCTGTTTTTTGTAAAGTAAATTTTATTTTTTTAGAGTAGTTTACGTTTACAGCAAAACTAAGTACAATGTGCAAAGATTTCCCATATACCCCCTGCTTCCACTCATGCATGTTCTCCCCAGCATCCCCCCACCAGATTGTTACATTTGTTACAATTGATACTTTGCTCATTTTGTCATTCATACCAATGCTAATCATGCACCTACTAGGTGCTATTGTGCATAAATGGACATTAGAAAAGAAACTACAAATTCACTACAACAGCACTTTAGAAGACTGAGGCAAGAGGAACACAAGTTTCAGTCGCACCTGGGCTACTCCGTGAGACTCCATCTCAAAAGAAAAAACAAACAAACAAAAATTAAAGGACTAGGGATGTAGCTTAATGTGAAGGCCCTGAGTTCAGTCCCTAGTATAAAAAAAAAAAAATTGCAAATATTTTCAGAACCCAAATAAACTGAGGAAATGAAGGAGGGGGGAGAGAGATAGAGATAGAGATGGAGAGGGAGAGGGAGAAAGGGGGAGAAATGGGGAGAAGGGGGCGAGCTATAATTGAAACAAAAAGGACTCGTTTTTCCTTTGTTATATTACTACAACAGCATGTGACATCCATTTGTGGACTCTAGCTCATTAGAAAATCATCACGACAAGATGTAATGCTTCCAAGTTCCAGTTAAGGCTCATGAAAATTAAGCTGATGCATACACTGCTATATATATAATACTGGGTAAAGTAAGTTTTGACACCTAAAGATGGAAGACGAGAATGCAAGAAAGAACAATGATGTTTTCAGTTTATTGTTACAAAATAATTTGCCTTTGAGAATCAAAGAAGAAAATAAGAGAAAAACCAATTTTAAAGTCACACTTGGTATCCTGTATGCACATGGTGCTAGCAAGAAGAGCCCTGTAGTCAGTCATTCAGTCATTCACCCATCCATCCGCCCAGCACCAGTATGATGAGCTGGCCAACACATGTTACTCAGTCTCTGCTACATGTACAATTCCGCTAAACAGCATACAAAGATGAATCAAGTGTGGATACCACTCATATGTAGCATTCAGTTTAGTACTGGAAACAAACTATAATTAAAAGGAAAAAAAATTACTTTCTACTCAAGGTTTAGGGAAGGCTTTGTGAAGGAGAGGTGTTTGAACTGGGTCTTGACACACACAAAAGATGTGGCCATATAGACATATGGGAAGAGGGCACTTGCACATTCTGTTTGGGAGGAGGTGGCGGACTGGATTACTATAAAGAGGCTAAACAGGGAATCCAGGCTTTATCTAAGGTTCTGCTATTAACTCAGCCCACTTAACTCATAAATACTGAGAAATTTCCCACTTCTAAAGTACAAAAAGGAGCTAATATTACCCTCCTCCCTGACTGGGATTTTGTAGGAATAATTAATACTCACAAAGGATAATATCCCCAGAGGAAGTTTCTTTTCCTGAAGTTTTAAAGACTGGAAAATAATTTTACATCTTACTCTCTCTCTCCTAATTTCTCTTTAGTAAACCTTGCATGAGTCATAGTTATTTTCTCTAGTCAATGCAACAAATAAAACTAAGATAATTCCTCAATATTACAGAATTCTCTGGCCTCCTCATCTGTGTCCTAATCTTACTGAGTTAACAACAAAGGTAAAGCATAGCTATTGCCTGAAAGGCAGAATCATAACAAAGAAAATACACTCAAATGAACTCATTTGCTGCCATCAAAACACATGCCAATTCCTAACAAAAGAAAATAATTCTCAGGAAATGAAGAGGACATTGTAAATGGGTTTTGTCAACTCACACAGATGCAGGGTGACCTTCCAAGTGACCTATCCAAGACTGCCCAGCTAGTTAATGGCAGACCTGGGACTTCCATTTCTGATCAAATATTCTTTTCTTTAAATCAGAGGTTGAAAATCAGAAGCTTAACAGAAAATTCTGCCTTCAGAATTGTTCTGTATAGTTCTTATAGTACTTGTAAAAAAATTAATCTGAATTTTTCAGTCAACAGATACATTGGTTGATTTATCTCAGGCCTGAACTGTTACCTAAATCTTTCTTTGTCTTTTGTTTTGTTTTGTTTGAGACAAGGTCTCATTATTTTGCCCCAGTTGGCTTTGGAGTCCTGCGTTTAAGTGATCTTCCTGCCGCAGCCTCCCAAGTAGTTTAGAACTACAGGCATATACCACCCAAAATCTTTTCTTTTCTACTTTTTTTAGTACTGAGGATTAAACCCAGGGCTTCATACATACTAAGCAAGTACTCTACCACTGAACTATATTGCCTGCCTGACTTCCTGCCTGCATCCTCCCTCTCTCCCCTTGTACTTCCTCCCTTCCTCCCTCCCTCCCCCCCCCTCTTCCATTCTCCCCTCCCTCCTTTCTTTTTCTAAATTTTGAAATTGTCTAAATTGCCCAGGCTAGCCTCAAACTTTTTATCCCCTTGCCTACGCCTCCTGGGTAGCTAGGATTACAGGTATGTGCCACCAACCCAAACTGACCTTCTTGATCTAATTCACATATTCACGCTACTTGTCTGTAGTGGTTGATTGTGTCAACTTGAGACGTTTAGAAGCTTAACTAAATCAGCTCAGCAATTCTATACCCTAGGGCATAGAGAACCCACCCTTGGTGGCTCATCACCTAGATGATATAAATGGGAAATGAATAACAGGGGGTCTTCCATTCTTTGGACGAGCTCCAGTCTTTGCCTCTGGCTTGGATGTTGTCTCCTGGCTTCTAGTGCAGACTCTTCGGTTTCCATCTTGGACCCTTCAGTCTTGCATCACAGACCCATTGGCCTCCTGAGATGGACTTGCACAGAATGCTGCAGTGAACTCCAGACCTTGGACTGAATCCTTCTGTCTCCAGTAAGCAGACACCCTCTGCACACTTTCTCATCCAACTCTGTGGCTGACCATCATAAGCCAATCTTGTAATTTCTTACACATTTGTATATCTTGTGTCATATCTGTTTCTCTAGTAAAACTCTGACTGATACATAGCCTGACTCTGGTAAGCAAATGAGATATGACTCTTGCTTTTCACCATGCTACTTTCTCTAATGGTAGGTGCTGAATTTAAATCAAGCAAATCATTCTCCTACCATCCCAAATCTCAAATGCCAAAGACTTTCCTTCTCCCTAATATGATTTCACATTTGAGTAATACTTTCATACAAATTATATTCTTTGTATCAGTCACTTAATAAAAACAGAGATAAGTGATTTGCTCAATGTTACAAAGCCAATTAGTGACAGTGCTAGGTCTAGACTCAGGGTATTTGACACTGAGTTCAAAGTAACAAACAACATATCCCATAACAATTCATCTATAGCTCAATTCCTTGTTTTCAAAAAAAATTTACGCCAAACTAGAAATGAAAATATTAAGTTATGAAAAATATATTTCACTAGGTATACAAAAGACAAGAAAATGTATCTATGTGCCCATTATATACTCCAAGTTGTGATTAATATATCCAAATACAGATGAGTAACCAATTATCATAAATGGAATGTAAGAAGAACAAAGTATTAACTAAAGATTTTTTAAAGAAATAAAGACTAGAAGGTAAAATTAGATATACTGCCAACATCCATGAAGTACTGAACATTTCCCAAACCTCACTTACAGTAGCTATAAATTTATTATCAATCAGCATTTTAGTTTGGGGATTTTGCAAGGGGAACGATATAATACAGAACACACAATTTATAATAGTCACCCAAAGAATCATAAACAAAAAGAAAGTCCAGGAAATCTGTCCACACACTAAAGACCAAAGAATCCAGCCAAGGGCCTGGATCCCACAGTAATGTCCTGCCATGAGACCATAAAAATGCCTCCCATGAGTCCAACTGGAGGCCTAGAGCTCATGACAATGTCTCATGCAGGCCTGATTCACGGAAGGCCCAAAGGTCAGTGGTGGAAGCTAGAAAGTCTGTGCCAGCAGGATGAAGAATCTGCACTAGCAGGCTGAGGGATATGAACTGGAGCCAGGAAGCAACACTCAAGGTAAGAACGAGAGCTCCTCTGAGAAGTACCATAGCCATCCTCAGGAACAGTGAGGTCCCAAGCTCCTCGAGTGATGAGGAAGGCTGAGTTCCCATCAGGAAAACCAGTGATGAGCCTCTCTAGGAGAATGAGCAGTGCACCATCTTCCCCTTTGGAGCCAAGATGTGATACTCAAAGTGAGAACCAGAGCTCCCCAAAGGTGATCCCTAGCCATTCTCAGGGACAACGAGGCCCCAAACCCCTCTTCTGATAAGAACAGCCAAGTTCATCAGGAAAGCCAACATGACAAGGTCCTCCTGCACAATCGCCCAAGAGAATCAGCAGCACCCTAACAGCTCCCTAACAGCTTCCCAACAGCTTCCAACAGCTTCTAACTGCCTCCCAACAGCCTCCCAAGTTCTTCCCCAGTTCTGTCTCTTATGCTGATGACAACAGTCCTCAGGTGGGCCTCTCACACCCAGCACCATGCTGGTTCACTTCAGCTGGGTGTTTGTTATAAGTTGAGCACCAGCTGTCAATCTACTGCAGTCAGCCACCATAATACAGACCCAAAAATGTTTTGCCACTGATCTACATCTCAAATCCCTTTTTATTTTTATTTCTTTTTGAGATGTCTTGCAAAGTTGCTCAGACTGCCCTCAAAGTTGTGATCCTCCTGTCTCAGTCCCATGAGTACCTGGGATTATACACCAAGCTGAATGAAATAGTTTTTAAAAGAAAAAGAGAAATAAAATCCTTATATCAAATGGAATTAGCAGATTATCAATCATCTATAGTACCTATTTCCCCAAGTACTTTATTAACAATGTAGTAACTGTAATTCTGATAAATCCACCTAGGAGATCAAATTAGAATTCAAAAATTCTCTAAAAGCTGTGAGATGAACTCAAATTTTTAAAGACTTCAAGGAGAAAAGTAAACACATAAATGTCTATATCAAGGTGCAAGCTGCATAGTTAGCTTCTTAAAACATATAGGAAGTAATTTGGTTACAGAATTCAATGGCTAGAGGCTTTGGGGAGATACAGAGCTTGACACAGAGCTATCAACCTTGCCTGCCATTTGAATAGCTATACAGTGCCAATCTTCTTTACTTTTCCTAAAGTGAGACTATAACTTCAAATATTTGGAAAATGTCTGGCGGATACTCAGTGCTATTACTGATGAAAGTATAAACTAATAGAACTTTTTGAAAACAGCTTAGCACATTTACCAAAAACCTTTAAAATGTTCAGTCTTTTTTTTTTTTTTTTTAGCAAATTCAGTTTGATGTGTCTGTTTCTTTCTCTCATTATCATCACACGGAATGAGCCCAACAAACATGAAGAATTTGTAATTGGCCTTATGATGGTAGCCTGGACTTTTTACCTCCATATATAATGAATGTATAATTCAGGGTAGCATCCTATTTTCACACCAAAATTTATAATACTACAGGTTTTCATTAATTTTTATTTTTTATAGTTTGCAGAATCAAACCCAGTGCATTGTACACAGTAGGCAGGCACCCTGCCACTAAGCTACATCTAGCCCCATGTCTCTTAATACATGTGGTCCAACCTGGGAGTCCACCAAGTCATCGTCAAAGACACCTTTTTCCTTAATGTTCAAATTATATTCTTAGGCCTAGTGGCAAATTGGATTTTGTATAACAAAAGTCACCTGTTAAAAATGGAATTTGATACTAATTTATAACAGCTAAGTTAAAAAAATTTAAATCCTAAGTCATGA
This sequence comes from Dinomys branickii, assembly GCA_004027595.1. Classification (NCBI taxonomy): domain Eukaryota; kingdom Metazoa; phylum Chordata; class Mammalia; order Rodentia; family Dinomyidae; genus Dinomys; species Dinomys branickii. The sequence goes on from PVLD010027069.1 coordinate 10,046, forward strand.
ACACTTTTTATATTTTGAACTATATCTTTGTAATTTAAATATTTTCCAAATCTTATGTTGTCATTTTGCAGGGTATCCACTGTATGAACCTAAAAAGAAGAAATGAAGAATATTAAAGCAAATAAGATATACTTCTTTATGTTTCAGAAAGAAGTTCTGCTGAACCAGGTGTGGTAGCCCATACCTGTAACCCCAGCACTGAGGGAGTTCAGGCAGGAGGACCACAAGTTTGAGTCCCAACTAGGAAACTTGGGCTGGGGATATAGCTCAGTGGCATAAGCACCTGCCTGGCAAGCACAAGGTCCTGAGTTCTATCTCCAATACTGCTAAAAAAGAAAGAACGAAAAAATTCCAACTAGGCAACTTAGCAAGATTTTGTCTCATAATAAAAATAAATTTTATAAGGACTAGGGACATAGCTTAGTGTTAGAGTGCCTCTGGGTTCAATTCCCAGTATTACCTAAAACAAAATAAAATACCAAAAAAAAAATGCAAGAAAGGAGTTCGTTAATCTTTACAGCAGTAAGCAACTGTGTTAACCTAATTACACATAATATACTATAAGATCCTCATATTAGTTATATATAGGAACTTTGATCTGTGTACAGACTGATAAAACTATACAATGGATATATCTATACATCTATATCATCTATATCTATAATCTATATCTGTATATCTCCTGGGAGTAAGAAAGGAGAATATCATCCTGTACAGCAAGATTCAACCATGGAAAATAGACATATAAACCACAGAAAATGAGCTGTCCCAAGCTAACTGCCCCACTTCCCGGCTACCCCTCTCTTATTTAGTATTCCGGAGTCTCCTGCCTGGGACCTGGTCCCATTAATTATTCCCTCGAAAGAAAACTTTTATCTTTTGGCTCCTCCCCTAGGCCCATCTCCTTGACTCACTTCCTCCAGCAGTGAACACGTTCACACACTTTAAAAGTAAGACTAATCACTTGACCCTCCTTTCTTCTTTCTGGCTACAACTTTTTTTCTCCTTCCACTCATAGAAACACAGCTGGAAAGGAATATTCAAGATTTCTACTTGATCAACTTCTTCAATCTACTGGAATCAGTCTGCCTCATCTCTCCAGTGAAACTACTCTAGCAAAAATCCCTGGTGGCTTCCACATTACCAATTCAGAACACGTTTCTTTGGGCTTCCTTGCTACATTTGACAGAATCAGACCATTCATCACTTCCTAAAACTTTTGGCGTACTATTCTTTATTAGTCTTCCACATATTGCTTTCTGGTTGTTCCTTTTCAGCCTTTTGTCACATATTCTTTTTGTACTTTTATCCCATAAATATGGGGCTCTTAGGGTTGAGTCTCCCTGGGCATTTATTTAGTGATCTCATCTTTTGCAAAGTCTCAACGGGTACCTATAAATCTATCACTTCCAAAATTTCACCTCCAGTCCTTTTGGTATCCTACTGTCTAGTAGGAACAAAGAGGCTCAACTCACAGCCTGTGAGCAGAAGAGAGACGGAAAGCGGGGAGCCAGGGCCCCGTAATACCCTGCAATGTATGCCTGCACCTAAAGATTTCCCAGTAGGCCACATCTTTAAACTTCCACTACCTTCTAATAGTGCTACACTGGGGACCAACCTTTGAACATGTGGGTCCCTTTAGGGTCTCTTACCTAAACCCCAGCAGGGTCTGACTTTATTTTTCTTTCCCAAGTGGAAACTCCAGTAGTAGTTCTTCCTATGGTCACTGGTTTGAAACATGATCTGTAGCATAAAGCAAATCCTTATGTATATATGGATCTATATCTGCTTTGTTAATCTGTACTACTTTAGTAATGGTTTATATTTTAATATTATCTCTCATTCTTTTATTAGAAACATTTCTTGTTTTCTTTTTTCTTTCACATGAATTTTAGAATCAGCTTTTCAAGTTCCAAGAAAAAGCCTAGTAGAATTCTGATTGGAATTATATTGAAGGTATAAATTAATTTGAGTAGAAACAGCATTTTTGCAACATTAAGTCATTCCTCTAAGGAATATGCATAGGTCTATGTTTATGCAGGATTTCCTTTATATCCTTCAACAAGCTTCACATAGGTTTTGAAGATTTTTTGTCAACATCCTGCCAGGTACAATAATATCCCCTTACTCTCGAGGGTATACTGGTTATAGATAATGGAAAAATAAACAAAGGAGCATATGCTAGAGAGCATGTCATTTCCCAGACCAAAACAAATCTGGATCCTAAACTGTCCTTCCATCTTTACTCCCCCTCCTCATTCTACCCTTGTGCTACAGGTTCAATTTTTTAAGAATTATTTTAAAACCAAGTTTCTAAAAACCTAATTTTAGTCAGTAATGTATTAACTCATTAGAGAATATATTTAAGCCTAGAACAGCCTCTGGGCAGATCCTTAATAAAATATTAAAAGCATCTAAAAATACATTTCCAAGAGATAGCATGTAAATCATATTTCCTGTGGGGAAGACAGAGTTTTCTACTCCCTGGGTCCAGAAGTCAGTTAACATAATTATCTCTCAGCCTTTTCTGTATGCTTGCCAAAAATTACCATAAAATCCAGGGAACAAGCCCCATTATAGCATTACATGAACTTCTACAGTGGTATCTCAGTTTACGAAGTTAATTTGTTTTATGAGTTTGGGAAAGATGGCTGCATTTGCGTTTGTGTGGGGAAGATGATTGTGGTCATGTTTGTCACTAGATGTGGAGTTTTCAAATGGAAGCAAAATATTACAAAAGCTTTTGTTTGCTAACCAAATTGTCTGCAAACAGAAGAGTTCGTGAACAGAGGCATTACTGTACTCCATAGTTCTAAAGACACTTCATTAAGAGTAAATAGTACCTTTAAATGCTGAAGCTGGATAAAACCTTACATATTCAAATCTCAGATAAGAAAAGTAGCACTACAAAGATGAAAAAAATGACCAGGGCAAGATTGAAATGAATAAATCTCCTGTGAGTCCAGTGCTACTTCTTCAACATTATCCAGCTTCTTTTACTCTGGGGCTACATGTATTACTTGATACTGTCCCTGTAGTTGATACTTTATAACAACAATATAGTACTTGGGATTGGTAATTAGTCACTTTTACAAAAGTAAGCTGTTAGCACAGAATATAGTTGATTTAAAATGTCTTGGAGCATGCATAGAGGTTTTTCTATATTTTGGATACTATCATTATCAAATTATTTAATGAAGATTTATAGAAGAAAAGCCTAGCTGGGCAGGGTAATGCACGCCTGTAATCCCAGCATTCTGGGAGACTAGGAAGGAGGACAGTCCCAGATCTGAGCCTAGCCCCAGCAGTCTAGAGACTTAGTGGGACCCTATCTCAAAATAAAAAACAAAGGTCTGAGCATGTAGCTACGTGAGGCTCTACATTCACTTCTCAGTACCACACACACACAAAGGATATGCTAAAGTGTTTTGTTGGTGGGAGAGCACTTCAGTTGTTATTTCCTAGCTCCTCTTTCCTTAATCCACCAAAACAACATAGAATTCCAAACTGGAGTTTGAGACAAAAAGAATAAGGCAGGCCAACTTTTGGCATGTTTTGTTAAGGCAGTGGACTCTGAAGTCAGACAAACGAGATTCTAATCCTATTCTACTCCATACTTGTGCCTCACTTTTCTCACCTGTAAAACAGGGATTATACTACATACCTAGTACATAGCACATATCACTAGAAGGCTATTACGAGGACTGAGTCAGATCATACCTATAAAGAGCTCAGGACAGTGCCTGGTACGCAGGAAATGCTCAGCAAATATTGACTGTTCTTATTTCTTTTTGAAGAAACTTTCTGGTCATCATAACAAAGGGAATAGATCTACTTTTTTTTTCCAGTACTGGGGATTGATCCCAGGGCCTTCATACTGAGCTACCTCCCTAGCGCTTTATTTTTATTTTGAGACAGGGTCTCAAAGTCACTAAGTCACTAAGTCACCCAGGCTGGTGACCTAAATTTGCAATCCTCTGCCTCAGCTGCCCAGAGGGCTGGGATCATATGTGTGCAAATACCATGCCCATTGGAACAAACCTACTTTTAAATGGTTTTGCGCAAGGCAGATTAGGGATGTTATCACTGAATACTGTATTAACCTATGTGGGCAAGGGGTACTGGGGATTGAACCCAAGACCTTCACAATGAACTACATCCCCAGCCCTTTCTTTTTTTATTTCAAGACTGAGTCTCTCTTAAGTTGCTAAATTGCCCAGGCTGGAATCAAACTTTTGATCCTCCTATACCAGCTTCCCAGAGTGCTGAGATTATAGAACGCCACACCTGGCTAACACTGAATTAATTCTAAGGGCACGTTTTCAGTTTTTTAATTTAGTGAAAACAATTTTCATCATCTTTGAAAAAAACTAAGATGTTACAAAGCATATAATTTGGCAGACTAGTGAATGTGAAGATAATAAAATAAACTGTACTTAGAGAGATTACACTTGACTGCACCACTGAAACTCACAGATTATCAGCAAGAAGAAACCTGAAGTGGATATAATTCAGAACCGTATGTTTTGCCCATGCCATTAATTTCCTAGAAACTATCAAAAGCCATCTTCAAAATCTGAAGAGATTCTGTATGAACAACATAAAGCTGGAGGCACCAATAAAGCATTTTAAAAGGAGACAACACCTTTTGAAATTAATAGAAAAGTAGAGAAAATAATAGTGGAGATTTCCAGTAGTAAATACATACATATAAAAAACTTCTGAAAGTTTCTAACACAATTTTTTCCCTACTACTTCATATATAAAAAAGATGAGACAGACTCTTAGAAAAGAAGTGGTGGGCCAGGGATATAGCTCAGTGGCACACCACCTGCCTGGCAAGCACAAGGTCCTGAATTTGATTCCCAGTACCAAAAAGAGAGAGAGAGACAGAGAGACAGAGAGACAGAGAGAGAGAGAGAGAGAGAGAGAGACAGCACAAGCTTATGAACTCCTTCCAGTGGGTAGGTGGCTTGGGTGCTTTTTAGACCTTCAGTTTATTTACTCTTAATTCCTGAAAAACTTAGTTTTTTGCTTTTCAAGCTGGAAGCAAATACGAAGGAGCAAAACAGTAAACACAAAGAGCTGTTACAAGAAGACACAATGAAAGTAGGAGTGATACACAATAACATGACAGTTAAAACCATGAAAATTTGACCCAAACGCCAACACCAAAACTACTGTGAGGAACCTACTGTACTAGAGCTCAGTGTAATACTACCCAGTCCTCCAAAGCTAATCTTGCCATCTGTCCTCCAGAATCTTTCTCCATGAATTATCCTTTCTTTCCAACCATATATTGACTCTTTTCTTTCCTAATGACCCCTGCCCCTGAGCAGAAAAGTATTTTTGTCTCTTCCAAATAACCCATAAATCCCCTTTTCTCACTGTAAGTTCTTGCTAGTTACTTTCTTCTCCTTTCTTTCTCAGGTAAGTTTTTGAAGGGGGAACTTCCCTTTCTATGCCACTCTCTTAACCACAGATTATCTTCTAACCTGCTGCAACAGATCTTCTGACCATCTACTCCACAAAGGCTGATCTCACATAGGTCACTAGTGCCTTCTTAATTGCATAAGTCAACTAACCTTCTACTTTTACTTCTCTTGATCTCCCCAGGATATATGACTAAGGGTGACCACTTCCTGAAATTCCCTCCTTGCTTAGACTCTGTGGTGTAACACCCATCTGAATTTCACCCTAATGTCACCGGCCCTGGATGTCAAGAGAATTTGTGCAAAAACTTCATATGCTTAAACTTAACCACATAAAAGCACCTTCCTGAGCAACCAATGGGTCACAGATGAAACTGAAGAAGAAATTAGATAGTTTCTACAATTAAATGATAATGACAATACAATATACCAGAACTTATATAACACAATGAAAGCAGTCCTATGAGGGAAATTTATAGCAGTGAATACCTATCAGGAAAACAGAGCAAGCATTTTAAATAAAGAACTTAATGGTGAATCTCAAACTTCTACAAAAATAAGGGCAGACTAAGACAAAAGCTCCTATAAGGGAGGAAATTATAAAGAGCAGAAATTAATGCATTGGAGACTAAAAAAAAATACAAAGAATCAATGAATTGAAGAGTTAGTTCTTTGAAAGATTAAGTAAAATCAACAAACCCTGAGCCAACCTTATCAAAAAAAGGAAAGAAGATATGTGAATCTATGCAGTTAGGAATGAAAAGGGTGAAATCACAACAAACCCTGCAGATATCCAGAAGATCATTTACACCTACTTTGAAAACCGGAATTCTAATGAGATGGAAAATGCAGAAGAAATGGACAGGTTCCTAGACACATGAATTACCAAAGATGAATCAAGAAGCGATAAAAATCCTGAATAAACCATTGAAATAAACAAATCAATGAAATTGAAGATATAATTAAAAACTTACCAACAAAGAAATGCCCAGTCCCTGACAGAGTCACTGCTGAATTCTACAAGAAATTCAGAGAAGACCTAACACGACTACTTCTCAACCTCTTTAATGAAATTGAAAGGGAAACAATACTCTCAAAATTCATTCCTGGAAGCAAGCATTAACCCTGATACCAAAACCGGAGAAGGACCCAACTAAGAAAGAGAACTACAGGCCAATCTCCCTCATGAATAAAGATACAAAAATCCTCAATAAGATACTGGCAAACAGAATGTAGCAAATCATCAAGAAGATTACACATCATGACCAAGTGGGATTCATCCCAGGCATGAATATGTAAATCAATAACAAAATATATGTAAACATAACCTACATAATATATAACATATATAAATCAGTAAATGTCATACACCAATTAACAGAGCCAAGGACAAAAATCATATGATCATCTCAATGGATGCAGAAAAAGCTTTTGACAAAGTCTAGCACCTATTCATGATAAAAATCCTACCAAAAATTGGAATAGAAGGTCTTTATCTCAATCTCATAAAGCCATCTATGACAAATCAATAGCCAACATCATTCTAAATGGATGAAAACTGAAAGCTCTAAATCAGGAACAAGACAAGGATGTCTACTGTCTTCACTCTTAGTCCACATAGTCCTGCATACTTTAGCTGGAACAATTACACAAGAGCAAGAAATAAAAGGAATAATGATAGGAAAGGAAGAAGTGAAATTATCATTGTTTGCAGATGACATGATACTCTACTTAGAAGACCCCCAACACTCCACTAAAATATTGCTAGGTGTAATAACCAAATTCAGTAGCATAACTGGACACAAAGTCAACACTTAAAACTCAATAGCCTTCCTATATATAAATAACAAACTCACTGACAGAGAAATTAGGGAAACAACACATTTCACAATAGCATCTAAAAAAATAAAATACCTAGGAATCAGTCTAACAAAGGATGTAAAAGACCTCTATGTTGAGAACTACAGTACTCTGAAAAATGAGATTAAAGAGGATATCAGAAATGTTAAGATATCCCATGCTCTTGAGTAGGAAGAACCACTATAGTGAAAATGGCCATACTTCCAAAACTATTACATAGATTTAATGCAATTCCAGTCAAAATTCTAATAGTATATCTTACACAATATCTCACAGATTTAGAGGAAACAATCCTAAAATTCATTTTGAACCAGAAGAGATCTGGAATAGCAAAGGTAATTCTGAGCAACAAAGGCAAGAACCTGGGATGGGGGAATGGAGATAGTTAAGATAGTTATACTACTAATTTCTCCTTAGTTTACTGAAAAGAAAGGTTTGTGCTAATAGGCTTTGGGCAATTAAACGCCTATATCTTGTACTCTAAAGATAAAGGTAACAATACACAACGTATTAATCATTGTTACCCTCCTATTATCTTGTTTTGAAATTTTTACTTTTTTCTCTTTAAAATAAATAAAAACACTCAACTACAACGTGATAGCATTAAGATGTGAGACCTTTAGTAAGTGGTCAAGTCACAAGAATAAGCCCTCATGAATGGGATTGATGACCTGATCAGAGATGCTAATCAGCTCTTTGTCCCTTTTATCTTTTTCCTGTGTGAGGAAAATTCCCCCAAAAGTTCATCTTTAACTCACTCTCATTTCATGCCACAGTTGCCCTTAATTCTGTACTTTTTTGACTCTACATTTAGTGTAGGTGATCATACTCATATCTTCATGAGCTCAACATGGACTCAAAGTCAGCAAGTGACCCTATTATTAATTGAAATCTTGGATCTTGGTTTCCTAATCTATAAAGTGGGAAAAATAATAATTCATAAGTACTAAATGAGATTATATGCAAAGTATTTAGCACAGCGCCTGACTCATTTAAGCAAAGGGGTCCATAAGCAGTCATTATCTCTAGCCTACATCTATTTGCTTAGCAACAGATGTGTCTATCTAGCTGGGGACTTTTCTTTGGTTCTTTTATACATACCGGAAACTCAAGATGCTCACTTTCCACCCCACCTGCATTCCCTACCTTGGGGAATGCATTCTTCACCTAGCTGCACAAATCTGGAACATTAAAGGATTTTCTATAACCTTCCTTCTCAACCTCCATCCTGCCCCTTGCTCTCTGCCCTCAATTCAGAAGCTAAGTATATCTGCTCTCCTCCAATATATTTTCAGATAGCTATCTCTGTAAAGTACAAATTTGATTATATGACTCCTCTAGTTAATTAAGTTCTTCAATATTTCCTCCTGGTCTTCAGGATAAAATCCAACTTCCTACTACATCACATAAAGCTCTTCATGATCTGTGTCTCTCATGATGCTCATGTCCTGACATACACTCTCCACTTCAAACAAATACAATCACGTGTATTCCTACAAGTGACCTCACATCATGTCTTTACACATTCCATTCTTCTGTCTATGGTCCATTCAGTTCCCTCCTACCCACTTCACTGCTGACTAATTCCAACTGGTCTTTTCATCAGTCTAATTGTATACTATCCTATGTCTATCCTTTAATTTTTCTCTTCATCATATGTAAAATGCAACCTACAAATTTAAATATTCATTCTCAACCCATTTAATATGATGAGATACAAGCAATTCATCCAGTATGCTCTGGTAAAATTATCAGCCCCAAACTCACTTATTTTAGCAATTGAGGAAGTCTATAATAGAATTAATATTTTTCCCAACATCTATTTATTACATATTTATTATACTTCAGACACTAAAGGGGCTATAAAAATGACCAAGAAAGATTTGACCTCAGTCTAATGGAGGAGACTAAATCTTGAAAACAAAAACCCTAATATAATGCTATAAAGAAATGTTATAATAAAATTTCTATGAGAATACAGAGGGAGGAGTAACTTATGTTAGGTGGTTATAAAAATATATAATTGTAACAAACTTTAAATATTTTACCTCTCAGTAAAATGAAATTTTTACTTACATATTGAAACTCACCTAATAAATACCAAGACAAATTCTAAACTTTTTACTCTTCAAGTGACAATTTCTTTGTGTTTCTTTGATATACTGTACAACATCACCAAATAACAGGATGTGGGCAGACTTTTAAGTAAAGATCCTAAGTACCCAAAAAAGACAAGTTTTTAGGAAAATTCAGCATAAATATGGTATAGTTTAAAAGAAAAGAAAAAAGAAAAGAAATCTAATCATTCCATTTCAGAACAGTTCTTTGATCTTAACAAGACATGGTTCCCTAAATTGCAACGAGAGAAAAATGAACTATTACTCATGTGTCTTAATATGTTGAGGCCTCTTTTTTTAATAGCAGCCTGGCCTTTTCTTTAAGGGCACAGATGAAAATAGCCATGAATGATGAGTAATTTAAAAATTATAAAAATTCATATTTAATATGCTGTAAGTTCTTTGCTCTGTTACAAAAGAAAGCTAATATAGTTAATTAATTACAAATTAATATAGTTACATAAAAGTATCCTTTGTTATGAATATGTCACAGCACTGTGAATATTCACTTTAAGATTATTTTCTAGAATCCCTATCACTAGCATGGCCATATGCTTTTGCCCATCCAAATTAACACCTGTTGCACAGCAAAATAATTACTATCACTCTTTTCACTGAATAATAAATTACAAGGATCCTATCTATCATCTACTTCCTGGCCCTTTAAAAACATTATACTAGGGCTGGGGATATAGCTCAGTGGAATAAGCGCTTGCCTAGCAAGCGCAGGGTCCTGAGTTCGATCCCCAGTACCGCAAAAAAAAAAAAAAAAAAAAAACAAAAAAAAACATTATGCTATCACCCTCATATTTGCTATAAAAGGGGACCCTTGTCTTTTAGCCCAGAATTGTTTTTAAAAAGGAAAGTTATAGAGGTACCTAGGAGAGACAGGAAAATCTATATTAACCTTCCATGATGAACATGTTTTGAGACTATCTGAAGATGAAAATAGAGAACCTTATTAACTAAAATGGAATTTAAAATGGTGAAAGTTTTTTAACCAACAGAGTGTATATTTCTAAATGAGTAGTCTCTTCAAATAGTCATTTTGAGAAGTTCCATGATATTTCACTACTTGAAACATTCTAGAAACCTGCTTGAAAACTAAATTATCTCCCTAACCTACAGACAAGCCTATTTTCACTTCTTTTACTAAACTATTATACTTTGTGAATTAGTGTTTATAGCTGAGAACTTCCTTCCCTGTTCTGTATCTCTCTGACAAATTCCTCAGTTTATTGATGTGCCATCTGCCCTAAGGTTGTGTAGGGTGAAATTTACAGCTTTATAGGCAAGAACTGATTTATTCAAGTAAGGTATTTTTGATTAATTAATATTCATTTGATAGGTATAAATAATTTTTTACTATTTCCAAAAATCAAATTCACCTTCAAAGAAAGATTTGCTATCCTTGGAGAAATTCAGAAGAACTTGAAGCAATGCTACAAAGAAAAGGAGCTCTAAAATTGCTGAGCAAGCCAGGCATAGTGGTATTTACCTCTAATCACAGCACTGTGGGAGGCTGAGCCTGAGGACCAAGTTTGAGCTTAGCATAGGCAATTTAGCACCTCTCTGTATCACAATATGAAATTTTAAAAAGGCATAGGGATTATAGCTTATTGCAAAAGCCCTGGATTCAATCTTCAGTACCACCAAAAAAGAAAAAAAGTTGCTAAGCAAATGTTAGCATCATTTGCATAAATACATTATTTTCCTTAGGGACCAGACAATAGTCTTTTGAATATATATGCTGTTGTGTTAGTTAAAAGAACTAGTCATTTTATTACCTAAAACTCCTTAACTAACTGAAATCTTTTTTTTTCTTTTTTTTTTTTT
>PVLD010027070.1:0-21289 GCA_004027595.1 Dinomys branickii
TGTCTTTATTAGTGAGTTACAAACAGGCAACAGAGATTAGAGTAACTGCTATGGAGCTGGGTGGAACTGGAGGAATCAGTGTGACTTTTTGGCTTTTCCCATACATGGATAATGAGCAGGCAGATGTGTGTTAATGTGTATGTATATGTCTGTATACACATATTTCCTGGTCTGTTGAGCAATGCTCATGCTCAGTGCTAACGAGCACCACGATTGTGGTTTCTAAAAACCATTCACCGCTAAAAGGCATTAGGGTGCTTCGAGGCAATGACTGATTCTAAGGACAGGACAGGGAAATGGCAGATGAGGCATCTTGTACTCAAAGTGCTCAGAGGAGGAGAAGGACTTCCCAGAAGGAAAATGGAATCGTCTCGCAGAAACTATTGAGAACAGAAATAGTAACACACTGAATACAAAGCAATCCATGAGTTCATATTTACATAAATAAATAGTATGGAGGCAAAAGGAAAGCTCTACCTTACAAGAAAATGACAAACAATAAGCACACAAGGAATGAAGAAAATAGGAAATTACCACTTGGCACCTGTGATGGTGATAATCGATTCAGTCGTGAGCCTTCAGTGGATAAAACTAATGGGAGAAAACTTGATCAGGAGTAGAGTATTTACACAATCTCACAGCATCTCTGCACAAAATATGTATTCTGCTTATTAGCAAACATGTACATAATAGTAACCACCTTTACGTAAGAGTTGACATCGTCATAACCGAGTGAGAAGGGGAGCACGAGTGGTAACAGAGGAAATGAACAGCGCGTTGCCTCTGACCTTAGGCAGAGAGAGCAGAGCATCTCTTTGCAGTGTTCCTGCCAGAAAAGTATCATCTTGTGTAGTCATGAGAAAAACATCAGGCAAATACTGAGGAACATGTTACAGACAAATTGCAAACAGTCTCAATGTCACAGAAATTGCAACTGGGGAATTGCTCTGGATTGAGAGGAACTGAAAAGAATGACAAAATTATCCCCTGACCATACATTGGGTTCTGGACATAGCAAAGACATCTCTGGGACAACTTTGACTGCATTTTATTGGCATCTATAGATTACATGACAGTACTGTTCAACATTCATTTCCTATTGTTATTTGAGAACATATTAGGACAATGGGTCATCATGGGTATAACTTTCAAATGTGAAAAGAATGTATATAGAAGAGAAGAACATATATGGAAAGAATAAGGCAAAAAGTGATAACCTGTCATTGCTTCAGAAATCCTAGCTGAAGGCTATATAGGAGTTCTCTGTACCCCTTTTTTCTGTTTTGTACATTGTTGGTCTATTATCCATTTCTGTCCAGGGTGAACAGGTCCCAAAAACGAGGTACCCACGGATGAATAAAAAGTTAGAAGAAAGAGAAATACACGAGAGATAATGTCCTGGGATCAGGGGGTTACAGTTCTCCAGACCGTAGCCCCGAATCACCTTTTCCATCAGCTTTTATTGAGATAAAACAAAAGAGGCACCTGGTTTTAGCAAACACAATACAACTCAATTACCATAGGCGTGAGACCTGACTAGATAGCTATCCTGTCAGCGTTCTTTTCCTGCATAACACAGCAAAACATTTAGTGTGGGCACCAGGGCTTACAAAGCTGTTAGACTTCCTCCAGAACACAACCACCTAGGTCCGGTTATACCTAAGGCAATACATTGAAAGATTAACTAAAGAATGTTCTCCACAGTACATTTTCCACAAATTTTAAATTACTTCAAAATAAAATGTTTTACCGAGGCAGGAGGGTCACTGTGAGTTTGAGGCCAGGCTATGCTACATAATGTGTTCAAAGCCAGCTTGGAGTACATAGTGAGACTTGTCTCAAGAAAAAGTTTTGAAAAGTATACACCCCTTCCTCATAAATTGGGAATATAAATTTAAAAATACGGCCAAGCCTTTCATTAATCAGGACATCTGAAAACCATATTACATGAAAAAAGGAAAGATTTAATTTCCATAAATAACTGAGTAGTAAGTGTATGGCTCAGGGAAGAGCAGCCCATAAGGAACATCAGTAACTCAACCCAGGTGACGCCAGAATATCGGCTGGGCATCCTTAGAGCTCATCAGTAAGAAATGTAGCCCTTCCTGTCAGATGCAGTTCTGAGGGGCACCATGTGGGGTAACCCAGCCAGCCAAGCCTCTGCCAACCTCAGGCCCAGAGTATGCTTTTCTTGCTCAAACATTTGTCGTAGAGGTCAGCACAGACCAAGACATTCAGGGGAGCTAAGGCGAGGGAAGAGGATGTAAAAAAATGAGGGTGTGTTACATACATACACCAGCTCCCACAATGAATGTGACCACCATGTGCTGCAGACATGTGCCAGTAAAAAATGAAGCACAATGTTCAGGTCATCCACTTTTCCTGGAAGTCTCGTTTTCTTCTTTTGCAAAATATAAATGCAATATTTTCCACTATGAATATGAACAACAATTTGATATTAAATACTCTGGTCTGGCCTTCACCCAAATAGTTTTACTTGTATTGTCATATTTAATCACTTCCATTTCCCAGCAAGATGATTCTTAATTTTACAGATAAGGAAACTGATATTCTGAGTGTCAGACTTTCCAGGATCACAAAGCTACTAAGTGGTTGGAGTCACGCTTGCTGATGCCACAGCTCATGTAATTAACCACTATACGAAAAAGCTGTGCTGTGCCTCAATATCATGTGGTTCTTTCTAGCCCAATGGTGGAGAACCTATGGTACATGGGCTGTACTGGATCATCTGTAGCATTGAATGTTCTAAAAATTTTGCCACCACTACTAGACTCTACCTTATAGCAATAATCATACTCTCCAACTCCTAGTTCAGTCCCAGGAGCTCTCAAGCATCTCCCTGCTGTAATACTCAAAGGATAATCATCACGGTGTGACACACACTCGCGTACATTTCTTGGATGATCCACTGGAACTAAACTACATTCAGTTCTTTTTCGTATAGCACAAAGCTATCAGGACCAAGTAAGTTCAATGGACTTTGACCAGCTGAAATAGTCACACAATCAAATGGGATGATCCAGTGCTAGAACTTGGTCCAAAAATATAGTGAGGGTCTTGGCGGGGGTAAAAATACTGGACAGAATCCCAGCACTGCCATTCAATGTTGTAAACTGTAACAGATGAAATGCTACAAAACACTGTGACATACACAAAGGCTGATAGAAGTAAAACCTTCTGTATGCACCAAAAGCTGCATTCAAAAATGTATGTATTATGACACCTCACTAGCTGAACTGAAAGCATTCATAGGTCTGTTGCAATTAGCAGGGTGTTCTCATGATAATCACAGCAATGGAAAAGACTTATGGAAAAGCACTGGGTCAAAATATGGCGTAAAAATTTATGCCCTTCATGCAAAGACTTACTATGCTTTCCATTTAGAAATTTATGCTAGAACTCAGCCATCAGGTCCTTATTCATACAGTAATAAACCAAATGATGTTGTGAATAGATTTGTTGCTACCATCTCCCAAACTAACCAGAACATGACATTTGACAGTTGTTTCACCAGTTTTCAATCTATCTTACATTTGCTCACTGAGCATAAATTAACAAGTATAGGAACTATACACAGGAATAAAGAAGAAATTCCAAATTAAATGTTGCAATTTCAAAACACAGAATTAGATTAATACAACCTTTGGATCTCCTGAAGATTTCAGTATGATCTTCGGATTTCAGGAAGATTTACCCTGGCCTCATATAAGGCAAAGAAAAACAAATCGGTACTACTAAAAACGTGGAAATATTGATAGGGAAACCCAAACAAAACGGAAGCCTGAGATGAAGACTTTCTACAACAAAACCAAAGGCAGAGGAGGTGCTGTTGATGACTTATGCAGCAACTGTGATGTCACTTGAAACACAAAGTGTTGGCCAATGGTTGTGTTTTACTCTTTCCTACATATGTGTGGTATAAAGAGTTTAATAGTTTACAGAATAAAATAACAAGTGCACGATATCATGGAGAAGCTTTCCTAGAGAATTGGAACTGGAACTCCTAAGAGATCGTTTATAGCAGAGCAAATAACAAAATGTTTTTGCCCAGGCAACTATGCAAAAATTTGTGGACCACATTGATGACCTGACATGTGAACAAGCTGGTACAATATCCCAAAGACCTAGCATGACAACAGGAAAATCAAAAGAATGTCAGCTGTGCCCTAGAAGAAAGGACAGGAAAAAAAATACATGCTATCGGTTTGATACTTGTGTATGGAACATGCCATCGTCATGTGTGAAGACTGTCTTGGGTGTAACACTTGAAGCAAAGATTATTTCTGTGGTAGACATTGTTTGTGTTTATATTATAGCTCACATAAGCTGTTTTGTTTTGCTTTTGGTCTTTTGAGACAGGGCCTCACTATGCAGCTCAGGCTAGCCTTGAGCTCACTTATAGCCCAAGCTGCTCTCCAACTTGCAATGACCCTTCTGCTTCAGCCTGCCAAGTGCTGGGATTATAGACATGTACCACCATGCCCAGCTTTGACACAGGTTTTTATTTCTGATGTTATCTCTTAGATTTTGTAAGCAAGAACATAGCTGATGTGAAAATGTTGATGTTTATTCTAAATGCACAATACATATTCAAAATTTAATACTTTACTTTCTTGATATTTTATGTTCCTATTAACTGCGCATTGGATAAAAACCTCCTGACAAGACCTCAAGACCAGTGAGATGTCAAGCATGCCCTACAAAAAGGCCAGGAAAGCAAAACACATATGCTCTAAATGTAAGTGATACATATGTATGGAACATGCTCCTGTCATGTGTGAAAACTGCTTGACATGTGATAATTGAAATAAAGATTAATGTTTTGTTGAAGCCTATTGGTATTTTTAGTGTAACTTATGTAGGAATTTACTTCTATTATTCTATTTTAGACTTTGAACAAAATAAACCAGGCCATGTTCAACATTCTGATGCTTTTTAGAAACACTCAATACATATAAAAATACAATACTTAATTTTTGTGTTTTTTTCCTGTTAAGCACTCATTGCTTACTATAACTCATAAAATTAAAATTAATAATTTATTAATGAAAAAATTCTAAACAATAAAGGGGGTTTGACACACCCATGTTCATGAGACTTCATGACAAAAAATGTGTTTTGCTCTACTAATGAACTTCTCTGTTCAGAAATTTGACATAGTTCTTTAACTCACCTGCATTTAAACAGGGAAGCACAAAAGCCAGGTGAGGAGGGCCCCAGGCAGCCTCTTGGACCAGTGTTGCTGGCCTACTTGGTTCTGCTTTTAAAACAGACAAGTGTTTTTCTTGAGTTTCCATTTATCCCCCCCCACACACACACCTGGTGCTAGAAAAGACTGAAAGAGCCCTAGATGGGAGCAATCCTCTGGCTGTCCCTACAGGCTTGACTTGGGCAGTGGCATCCACACTTGCCCTGGGCTGCAAGGAGCAGGATTTTGTCCTTCAGCCTGAGTTCTTAGAGGGACAGTACACTATCTTTACTTTCGGTATAGCGTGAAAGAAACAGATTCCTTCTCTTGCTTCTGATAAGCCCATATGCTCTCCAAAGTCAAGCCTTAGCTCCCAAAGCCAGTTATTTTAAAAAAGGGAAGAAGGGAGGGAGGAAGGGAAGGAGGGAGGGAGGGAGGGAGAGAGGGAGGAAGGGAGGAAGGAAGGAAGGAAGGAAGGAAGGAGGGAGGGAAGGAAGGAAGGAAGGAAGGAAGGAAGGAAGGAGGGAAGGAAGGAAGGAAGGAAGGAAGGAAGGAAGGAAGGAAGGAAGGAGAGAAGAAAGGAAAAAAGCTGGCAGCTGGTGACAGTCATCCATGTAAAAGTCATGCATAGTCGCACAGGAAGACAAGAGGCCTGCTGGTCACGTGTCAAGGCAACCTGGCAGCATTCCCAAACAAAACACAAACCAAAAAAAAAAAAGCCATTTACAAATTAGGGTACAAAGAGACCAGGCTAATTTAGCAGAATACACAACAAAAAACCTCACAGACCACAAAGAAATCACTCAGAAAAAAAGTAAGCGGCTTGAAAGAAATACAAGGGCCTACATTTCCTTCCTCATCCCCTGGCTGGCCAGGAAGCCCCTCCCTGGTTCACTGAGAAGAGTCTCCGATCCCGGTTTGGAGGAGAGGTGAGCAAAGAAGGAGAAACCTTGCGATTTTGGAAATGTGCGGACAGTGCGCCCACATAAGCCCTGCCTCGGCCTCCGGGTCCTCAGTGCTCTCCTGCTGGCCACGCCCAAACGTCCACTCTGGCAGGCCTGGGCCAACCTCTGCAAATAAGTTCCTTTAGGAGAAACTCGCCAATCAATCCTCTAGGTCCTCCTTGTCTCAAAGCATTGGAAAAAACTAAGCCCTTAACAGTGTCAAAAACTTTCTTTTTAAACAATGTAGGGTAGACGGGCCGAGCGGGGGCAGGGCGCAGGGAAAGCGGAGCAGTCTCCTCCCATCACGCCAGGTTGCAGGAAGCCTCTCCAACATGGCAGGGGCTGGGCCCAGGCTGGAGGAGGATGTGGAATGTTATCTTGTAAAATAAAAAGATGGCCAGATTCTACAAATACTTGGGAACATTTGCAAAATCTCAAATGTGCATTGTTTAATGACAAACATAATTATTTATTTCAGGTAAAGAAAAGCAAAGCAGTACTTCCAAAACACAGTAACCAAACTTTGCAACCTGCCATTGCTCGATGCATTGTAAAGAAAGCTAAACAAAGGATAGCTGTGCAAAGGAGGCAAGATGAACTCAACAGAACGAAGACTCATAAAGGAATGCTATGTGATTGAAGTAAAATTAGGTACTCAATCTAACACGACCCAGAGGAGGAGAGAGATATAAACAGCAAGAGATAAAAAGTTTAAGTCGGGCACAGAGGGAGTCAGCACCAGAATAGCTGTGCTGGCTTGCAGAAGACAAAGGACAGGGTTGGAGCTAATATGCACTCCAAGAGGAGTAGGGCACAGGGTAGCTGACTTGGGCTGCTGAGCATAACGTGCTGAAGGGAGACTGGATCATCTTTGGCACACGCAGGCTTTGGCAAAGGGAGCTAGGAAGAAGAAACTACAGGGGTCTCTGGGAAGAAGGAGCTCGGCACCATTATAACTCAGGACTGGACTGTTGCCATGAGGACTGGGCAGGTTCAGGCGGGGGGAAACCTATCACTATTTGTTGAAAATCCTGTTGCTTTAGAGGGTCTACCTACAGACTTCTAATACATTAATGAATACAAACCAGCTCCTGGAAACAGCCTGCTCAGTGAAGTGAGCTTTGGTTGTTCGTGCACAGATTGCTTCTTTGAGAAATGTTGTCCTACTGAAGCTGGACTTGGTTTGGCTCATGATAAGAAACAACAAATTAAGATCCCATCCAGTACTCCCATCTATAAATGTACTTCAAGATGCCAGTGTGGACCTGATTGCCCCAATGGGATTGGACAAAAGGGACACAGTATTCACTTTGCATCTCCCCAGTTAGCACTGGCTGTGACAGCGGTGAAAGACCCTTGTGAATATGCAAAGAGTGAGTTTTGTCGTGGGATATGTTGGAGAGGTAATCAGGAGTGAAAAAGCCAAAAGATGGGGACAGTTATCCGACAACAAAGGGATCCCGTATCTCTTGGATCTAGACTATGAATCTCATGAATTCACAGGGGACATGTCTCCATATGGAAATGTGTCCCACTTTGTGAATCATACTAGATCTAGAGATAGGTCATTAATACCCAGTGAGGGTGAGCTGAAGTGGGGGGCACACCTTGTAGCAGATCATTACTGTGATGCACATCAACTCAGCAACGGATTTCCAAACTATAACAACCCTGAGAAACTTTTGGAGACAAGGTATGGATCATGTGGTGAGAGGGCCAATTGTTTTACACTGCACTGCCGAGATTTAGGGTGTGAGGCTCGCTATGTTTGGCATCACACAGACCATGTTTGGAAAGAAGTCTCTTCTCCTCAGCAGTGGCTGTGCTGTGATGCACATGAAGATGTCTGTGAAAAAACACTCCTTCATGAAACAGGATGAAGCAGAAGCTTTCCGATACCATAGCCTTTTCTAAAGATGAGGTAGTCGATGTCACTTGTAGATATTCTTGTAAACATGAAGAGGTGATCTCTAGAAGAAATAACAGAAGAGTTACTTCGTGAGACTATTATTGGGCTTCATAAGCAGAGACAACTACCTTTATCAGAAAGTGGGAGAAAAGAACTTCTGCAGAGGATAATGGAGGAGTTTGTTGAATTCATAGCTCCCCAAACCCCTAAATGTGGAGAACCTGGTAGAAAATATCTGGGTCGTTGGCTTGGAGTGTAGCTCAAGAGAAAGGAAATCCTATTAATTCCTTCTGAAAATGACAAGATTTCTAAACAACTGTACCTATGTCACAATATTGCGAAAGATCATTATGTTCGAGTAACAAACCATTTCTGGGTGGGAGAATGGCATGTGGAGAGAGGAATCCCTATTCAGAAAAGTTGGGACAGATGGAAACATGGCATACTTAGCTTGAAAAGACTCATCTGTGGCTTATATTTCTTGGGAGTTTAAGTATGGGTCACTTGGCCTAAAAATAGAACTTCCATTGAAAAAGTAATCAAATCTTTTGCACGAAATAATAAATTTGAAATTGCCATACAACACAGCAGAAATAGAACTGACAGTTGGTAAAAGCCTTCGTTTCTACCGTGGCTTTTCTGGTGCCACTGAAGTTATTTTGGAAGCAGAATGAAGCAAAGGAGATGGTGAGCTTCCCGGCAACATACCCAGCTGTTTAGACAGAGCCTAAATGACCAGGAAGAACATTGTTTGGAGGTGATTATAAAATTTAGTGACCTCGGAGAACCTGAGCATTATAGAAAAGCTGGCGATAATCAAGGACTTACTATGATCTAAAATGATCCTTTGATATTGAAGCTACTTAAGTTCTAGCACTTCTCCCTCAGGATGAAACAGAACACTGTAACCTTACACCAACCTTGTGTATAATTTGTCCTTATTAAACATTGTGCCTTATTTTGTTCATTTTGTTGAAATTCAATTCTATATTTTGGAAAAGTAACAGTGTTTTCTTCTTATTAACAAGAATTTGGATTTTTTTAAAAATCTGAAATCCACATTTTATATTTGCCTATTATTTGTTGTTTCATTGCATATCTGTTTATTGCCTTTATTCAATACATGAATCTACAAATTAAATCTAAAATAATCCTTTGGTTCAGTGCATGCTTAGTTGGCAGTTAACGACTTGGGTGCTAGCATATTTTGCTGGTTCTCCATCATGTAACCTTTAATAAGTTATATCTTTATAATGTGGACTGTTAAGTGACATCTTGAATTAAAAGCTCTCTTCCATCTGTAACTGTAATTCAGCACACAGTCTTGTCCCCGGGAGTGTTTAATCAAAATACTGTTAAGTGTAGTGTAAAAAGAAAGATGATGGTATTCATGCTTAAATGCTAGTCATGGTTTTAAGAAAATCTTGGGCCAATAGTAATTTAACATTTTCTCATCAGCCATTAGAATCTTTATAAGTGGTCAAGTTAAATTTTCTGAAGAGTCTTTAAAGTTTTAATAATTCTGAAAGCACAGTATCTCCTAAGTCATATGATGCATGAAAATTTTTGGGATTATAAATATGTAGGCATGTAAGAAATAAATTAATCATTTTGCCTTAAATAAAAGAACTAGAACAAGAGCCATTAACCTGGCCGATGAAGAAAGAAGTATACTGGCTGGAGGTGGGTGTCATTTTCACGTACATTTTCCTCTGTCAGTTTTCCCGGCAAATCTTTGCTGGGCACATTACATGTAATCTTCTGCGACAAGACTGAGGCAGAAGCAGTGATATTAGGGTAGTCAATGATGCTAGGATGGGTCCTAGCCAAGCTTCCCAAGGTTGTCTTATTACAGAGATTTTCCCTAAGTTGTTTTTAGAAAGAGAACTAATTTAGGCCGATCTGTTCTGTGATGGAGTGAGGGAGGTAATCTGATCTAGGAGAGTGTCCAGTGAGCCCTGGCTGCTGACCAAATCTTGGTCAAGTGTTTGATTGATGCTTCTGTGCTCTTGGAGCAGCCATCTACAGAGTTTCAGGCAAAGTGCACAGCTAACAGGGGCCACTGAAGCAAGGCTTGGGGCAAGCAGCCTGGAAAGACACAAAAATCAAGGGGAATAGGTGTGAAACAGTCCTGTGAACTGAGTCCTCAGGCTTCAGCCGTGCGTGACCGATCAGTATCCAGGGTTACTAGAGCAGGGATGTGAGTGTGGAGTCTCTTCAGGGTGAGCTATCCGGTCCACGTGAATTTTTCTGGCAGATCTGTGGCTGGATTTCTGAAACTTGTAGAGGTTGTTCATATGTACCTGGGTATATGTGTGTGAGCTACAAGCTGTTTTTTTTTTTTAACTTTTCTAGAGGTTTGTGGCCTGTGTGCTCTGTGTAGTTTTTCCTTCATCTAGTTTTTGAGTTACCTCTGCTCCATATGAGGCCCGTTGTCATTGTCAGTGATCAAGGGTCGGCCATATCTAGGGATGATTTTTTACAGCAGGACCCTACAAATTTTTATGCTCTTTTCAGGATGGGTAGGGATGGGAGGTTGGGGCTAATGACACAGATGGGGAAAGCCTGAGCTGGCCACAGGGGTAGAGGTACCAATGAGCTTCCAGAACATATGGTGGGGGTGGGTCTGGTGGTTGGGTTGATGTTTCAGTCAATTACATCCTGAGATGGGGCTTAACCCCCTGAACTGGATTATTTTGTGTTCTTGGTGGCAGGTTTCCAAACAGCAGCAGTAAGCAGTTTGTGTGCCTTTTGTCTCAGGATTTTCCCAGCTGAAAGGGCTTCAAGTTCTGAGAGAAAGATTCATGTTACTCAGTTTTGGAGGTTCTATTCCATGATCAAGGGGCCCCCTTGCTTCAGGTCAGGTTGAGGCCAGAAATCATAGCGGGAAACCGCTCACCATCATGAGTCAGGAAACAGGAGAGCAAAGGGGGATTCTGGGGACCTGCAGTCTCCTCTGATGGAAAAGGCCCAATGACCTAAAGCCTCCCACCAGGCCCGCTCCTCAAAGGTTCTGCCACCTGGCCGTATGCTACCCTGGGCACCAAGTCTGTAATATATGGGCCTTTGGAGGATACTCAGTACCCCAACTCTAGCAGAGCTGCAGAGTTGGGTAGCTGAGAAGCTTCTAGAGTGTCCATATCAGACAGGACTTGCTGACAAGCCACAGAAACACTTTACGGCTTTTGAGCAAAAGGGAGTCTTACAGAATGGATATGAGAAGGGATCACGGAATCTTGGAAAATGTCCAAGAACCTAGAGAGCTTCAGAGCCCACCAGCCGGAGCAGTCAGTCTCCTCAGCACGCTGCTGTCCCTGTCACTACCCCGCACCCGACTGCTAGGCGAGGCTGGTGAGCACGCTGGCTTCCTGAGGTTCACTGTTCAGGTAAGAGTGCCTGACCCACTGAGGCCGTCTGTGCCCGGGCCCTGTTGCTGGGTCTGGGGAACGATCTGGCTTCCCAGCAACTTGCAGCGCCAGATGTGAGGCAGTGTTTCCCATTAAGGCTCGTGCAGTGGGGGCCGGGGGCTTTGCTGAAGGACAGAGAAGATTAGGGCACCTATTGCACAGCTTTCCAAGCCGGTGCCCCGCAAGTTCTCTCTTTTCTGTCTAGCCTGTCCCCTCTCGACCGTTTTCCCTCTACAAACTGTCCTTTGCGCTCCACATTAAAAACAACCAAGGAGTTGTTAACTGGGTTGAGAGATTTTTAAAGCTTTTATTTGTCTTTGTGCAATGAAAAACACTTTCTCTGGCAAATTAAACTAGTATTATCATAGAAAAAATTAAAGACAATTTTGTGGCAATGTCTGCTGATTCATCTCTAGGATCAGTAAGATAGATTTAAACTAGTTTTCTTAAATTCCTTGGATATACTTAAAAGTCCATTTCTGATTTCTATGGTTGTTCAAGCAGAAAATACATCATTCAGTTCTACAAATGACGAGGGTACAAGGAATGACTAAGCTGAGCAGCCTGTGAGTAGGCTCAAAGCAAGGTAAGAAAGTAAAAGACACAAGCATGTTGATATCATCAGTCCACTGTAGAATCCATGACAGGTCTGTTGGCAGCAGACTTCACCGTGGGTTTCAAAATCTTTTCTCTTTTTGGCCACATATTCCAGACTGGCATCCACGAGGATGTTTGAGGACCTGCTAATACACAAACATAACCTCATCCCATGCTATCAACTGTACTGTTCTACTGTGTCTATCTATTTATTTGTCTGTTTGGATGTCCTTCTTTGCCCGTTAGCCCCGTCTGATTGCCTGTAATACATGTAACTAACTTAGCTGTCCATAGTATTTTCCTTTGAAGAGCTATTCCTACCTGCTGTTTGGGAAAACTGGGCGGAGTTTTCTTCACTGCTTCAGGCTGAGAAGCATTGATGTAAAGGGAGACCACAGTCTGGTCCCTCTCCAGGGAGCTAAGTCTACTGGCCTCAGGTATAAGTCCTGTTGTGGTTTACCCGTTATGATCTCTCTTCGTGAGGTGGATCCTGCTAGACAGAACCTACCACGTTTATTGTTGGTTTTATCTGTATGGTCCTTTGGAGTGCGGCAGTCTCTAGGGAAGAGGAAACCAATTTCTGGAGAACTTAGCATTACTATGGCATGGTTTTATACATCTTGTAGTTATACTTTTCTGCTGGCTGTTCAAGACCAAGTTAAAGTGAGACCTGTCTGAATTAAATTAATTTCTTGCTACCTATCAAGGTCAGTTAAATCTCCTCAGGATTTACCTTGGAACCGTGTACAGTGCCTCTCAGTACTTCTGTCAGTGTCAGCCATCTGGATGAGTCACGGCCATGGCTTGGTCAGGTTGCTTTCTGTGAAAGCTTGGGAGACTTTTCTCTCCTGGTGACTCTCCTTAGGCATGCTATACACTATACAATCACTTTCCTCTATGGTCCCATAATCTCCTTAATCAGAAGTTCAGGGACTCTATTGAGGTATATGATGTTGCAGCAAAGGTTCTCTTATATCCTGGGTCTTATTTGACCTTGGAGGGCTTTGGCCAAAATATTGGTCACCTCTTAGCCAAATTTATCTCTCTAATTTTTGGTCTCCAAACCTCAGTTGTTAAACATCCAGCAGAGAAGATTAATGACATTCCAGTGAACTTAATTATTAAAATTTTGTCTACATGAAGGACCTTGAAAGATAAATTATGGCCAGAGAATTGTTATTTCTTAGATATTCTAGTAGTTGAAACACTGCAGAATGTTAACAGACTCCAGCTTTACAGTTTTACAAAGAAAATTTGAAATCAAAAGCCATACATAGTATTGTAACCTAACAGGCATGATGACATTTATGAAACACACTTAAATGAGTAATATTTAAATATTTAAATCACATTTAAATATTGGAACAGATTAGCCCTTTTAGTTAATCATCCCTACCAAATACCTCAGAAGTTTTCATCTAATTTGCTGTCCTTTAATAGGATGTCATTGAAGAAATTTGAAACATTGTCTGGGATGTTTAATATCTAAGCATCTCTAAATGTAGTGGCATATACATAAAATATATATAACATAAGTATTGTCAAAAAGTTATCATTTGAACGATGACCTCATACTGGCCGGACATGAACCTCTTATTACAAGTATATGGAGTACAAGAGAAAGGAAGATGTCTAACATTATATAAACAATCCTGGTTTTACATTTTAGAATAATGTACATTATGAAGGCGTGAATACAATTAATACACCATGAAATGAGCAATAACAAATTGTCATTATTTTGGTTTCTTAAATTTAGTTTGTTACCAAGGGCATCTTTTAATCAAAAAACCTTTTTGTCTTAGTTTGAAAATTTAACATTCTGACAATGATTAATGTAAACATATCCCAATAATATATTTTGAACACTATTTATTGAGGTTTCTCTCATAGGGATATGGAGATTCTTGGGGCTCCTTATTAATGAACAAAAACTGGTTAATGTTTTCCAGGCAGCTGCTTTTTTATTCATCAATTGGAGTCCTGTCCAATAATCTCTCTCCACCCTATGGGATCTTTATTTAATTATCTTAACCCTTTTTTGTTGTTGTTTTCTATGAACATACAATCATAACACTTGACACTCAAGTTACAATACGTAAACAACAATATTCATGACATTTATAAAACTAATTTTAACATAATGGTGACTAGCTGGCAACCTTGGTGGAAGCATATGCTTCATTTTGATATGTATCTATAATCCAAATTACATTATGGACAATTGCTTCAAAAATCAAAAAATATAATAGAAGAAAAAATTACTGAGCTCAAATAAAACAGCTGTTTACAGATAGGACAGAGACACAAAGAAAAAAACACATACACAACACAATGAGCTTAAAAATTCAGAGTGCACTCACATATATTTGTGGCCACACTGAATTATAAAAATTTTTTACCATTTTTTAAGTTTGTAATTACAAAAAGACTGGTCAGAATTTTGTTTCCTATTTTGATAGGTCCATTAGCAGAGATCTCATATAAAAAGAATTTGGAAAACATACAAACTTTTATCTAAGATTAATATATTTTTAGTATTTTATTCTGTCTTAAGAATACCAGCAACTTTCTTGTCCCTTTACGGAGCTTCCAGCTTAGTCATCTCCACAAAGTCACGTAGTCAGTCCTTCTATCTTCCAACAGTGCTCCTGTGATCTCTGCAAGACCTACTATAATTCAGGTCAGTATTATCACTTATGTTGACTTGCCTCCTCCCTTTTTTTAATTTAATAGCACTTGTGGAATCTTTCTGTGAAACTTTACATAGCAAAGATATAGCTAAAGAAATTGTAGGCATTTAGGCCAGTTTTTGGGAACTGCAGTTGCTTAGCAATCCTATTACAATTTGTGTAACTGGATGAGTTTCTCCCTGGGAAGGGGCCACTGTACACGCAAACAGCCTCTTCAGTTTTCCATTGTAAAGGCAGAGCTGTTTTGGGGGAGAAGTATCAATGGTCCTTGTTTACAAACCTGTTGACACCTGACACCATGCCTGTCATTCTTAGGTTCTCTGATTCCTCCCAAGTTTTTTCTTAGCCCTCTGTCTTCTTGATAACCCATGTTGCTCATCATTGGTCTAATATTAGGATTTAAATCTATTTGTGGAATTTTCATGTCGAATTGTTCTAACGCGAGTGCAGCCACGTCCACGCCAGTATCTTGTAGTAAGGCTTCAAAATATTCTCCGTTAGTCTTTATAAAACACGTAGGTCTTTTTTTTTAGTCATTTCCTGTGTAAAATAAATTTCTCTCTTTGTAGTCTTACTCTCAGGGTCTTGCTTGCTCATGAGCTGTCTACATTTAACAAAAGAAGATTAATCTATAGGTAAAAAAATCAAATGTACTACATACGCTCCTTGTTCAAAGACCCAGAGATCCATGGCACGTGCAAAATCGTGTATCTCATCTCGATAATCATCATCAGTCACACTAGGCACAAGAGTTACTCCTCTGAAATGTAGATCATCCTCCCAGTACAAGACCAACTGCTTCCTCAGGGGGCTGACCCCAAACTCCTGTGGGAACTGGGCTAAGTTTGTCACCTCTTACAAGAGTGACTCTCTAGGTTGAAGGAAGATCTAATCCTGTACTTTGTATTTCCACAGGCGTATAAACAAAAAACTTTCTCCTGGCATTTTCCTGAGTTCCAGCTTGGAAGCGAGCAGGGCTGTTAGCTCTTCACACTTCTGCGGCTGTTTCTCCCTTTAGAGTCTCTGTTTTGTCTGCAGATGCCTCTGCTTGGAGCTCCTTTGTTTCCTGGGCAGAGTCCATTTCGGAGACTTTGGCTGTCTGCTCTGTAACGGCCTTAATATCGAAAGAACTGGGTTCCAAACTGAGAATGTCTCCGAGAACTCAATTTTCCTCTACTTTGTGCCTTTTTAAGATTTTTTCCCAGCTCTTAATAATTTTGATAGGTGTTTTGTTGGCACACGGGGCTGTGAGTGCTTCAACAAACCTCAAAGCAACTTGTGTCTTCTTGTACTTTGGTTGAAAACTTGGGGACCATTTTACTCCTGGATAAAATGGCTTTTCACAACAGGAAGACTCACTGCAATTCCTGGTGGAATGCTTCCCTTCTCTCTCTTCCCCAGTGAAGTACTCATCCTAGAAAGGCCTTCTCCCTATCCCACACTTCCCACTGTAGGTAGACTTACTCGCTGGGATAAAAAAAAAAAATTTGCAATCCAAGGATGAAAAGTCTTCGATAGGGTTGTGGGTGCAAGCCCCACGTGTGGCAGCAAATATCGGGCTAAATAACGCTTAGTTATTGCAGGCTGATTAGGCCCGCAACCTCCCAAGCTAGTGGATGGGGAAGGCTTACATAAATGAGACAACTGAAATGACTGCAGGGCTCCAGAGGGTCTCACTGTCTTACTGCTTCAATATTCTCTGAGTTTAGAATAATACACCTCTGGGTAGCCCACATTTATGAAGTTCACAAATGAGGATACTCCAGAAAATGCGGGAAGCTCGGCAGGACTTCACCAAATAATACATTAGGTTAATTTAGGAGAACCACATTGTCTCCAGGAGGCCTTCACAGCAGGGGTGAGGTGCCCCCAGCTGCAATTTCCTTGTACTTATTTGGGGTTGGAGCCACACATCCTCAGCTGTGGTCTTATCTTGGCCTTTGAGGTGCCACAGCTTCTCAGACCAAAACAGGCCTCAGGGTCACCAGTGACTCACAGAGGTCTACTTACTATGAGTCCACTGCCCATCTTTGGACAAGGTGCCTAAGCTTTTGACAACTCACAAGTAAACATGAAAAGCCAATTGCTCAATGTTAAATCCTGCTCAGAGCCACTTACTAGGGGTCTCCAAATATTCCGCAAAAGACATTTCTGTCACATCACAGTGACAAACTCCTCAACAAAATAACACTCCCAGAATGGATGGCTGGCAAATATTTAGGCAAAATATGGTGCGATATGGTGTAGAAAGCACAGGCTCTGGGATCAGATCTGGGTCTAAGTCCTGAATCTTCCATAGATGCCCTTTGTCACCTCTTTGACTCTATTTCTCATCTGAAAAGCAATCCACGCTTGAGCTGTGAAAGTACTTGCGGCTGCTAAGCACATTCCCCAGATATTAATAGGAGCTTCTAACAGGGAAGTACCCTGTGCTGATGGCTTCTGCTGTTTCCTCCGAATTCTCAAGAGGCCGTTCTGAGATGCTGGTGGAGTGGAGATTTATCTCCACTGTGAAAATCAGACTGGAGATGATTCAGAGGCAAGCTAGAGCCTGGAACCTTTCCCTTAATTTGCATATTGAGTGCCATGGGGACACCTGGGCAGTCAGGGAGGCCCCAGCGGCTCCCCAAACCAAACCACTGAACACCACGGTTGTTGCTCAGGAGGAAGTGCTGGTCCCAGTCACCCAAATGACAGGCATACACAAGTTCCAAAGAGTGATTCCGGCCACCTGGTGAGCTTTGGCCCTGCACAGCCCAAAAGCCTGCAACCATGCACGTGCACCTGTCATCCCCATGGGTCCCAGGCCTGTAAATGTGATCCCTGCGACCCAGAGTTCAAAATCACTACTGAGCTCACACTATCGTCATGGTACGGAATACAAGAAATTCACCAGTCAAGGAGGAGAGGGTGTTAGATATTTACTTTGAGAATCACCTTTTGTTTCTACTTTTTTTTTTTTTTTTTTGCCTTTTGTTTCTAAAACAGTTAATACGAAAATCCCACCTGGGCACAGGGATGAGACCCGCTAATTTCCTCTAAATATTTGAGGTCCACCGGCAAATGACTGTGTGCCCCCACCTCAGCCTATATTGCTTCAGGGGCCTCACTCAGCTCAAGATTCACTCCTCAGAAAATGTAAATTCACACATCAGGATCCAAAGCAAACGGCCATCTCTCTCAGCAGTGCTGCCTGCATTCAGAGAGGCAAGAGGGACCTGGTGGCAGAAGGAGATGTGCTAGGAATATATGAGGCAGAAGCCTTGTCAGGGCTCACAGCCCACTCAGCAGGATTCAGGGAGGCACCTCTACAGTCAGGGTGGCCCCAGCTGGCTCCTGAGACCACTTCGGTGGGAGTAGCTGAAGGTTGGAAACGCAAAACTGCTGCAGGAGGAGGGACCCTCAATGTGCAGGAAAGATAAAGCTGTTGGAAAAACAGGAAAAGAAACACATTTGACAGAACTGTGGGGATGTGAGATAGACGAGTCATGCTGGCCAAGATTGGGCAAGATGGTAGCAGACCAACACAGACACGTACAGACACACTGAGTTGACTGGAGTTCCACGCCAATTAGTCCCACTTCCAACAGTCTCTTCCCTTCATTGTCTAATCTACAACCAGGACTGAATTGAGTGGTTATACTCTTCCTACAATGCAAGCTGCAGAAGACATAGATTTTTATGTATCCTATTTAATAGTGTATACCCTCCAGCTCCGAGACCAATATGTGCCTAAGAAATATGCATTGGATGAACCGATGGACTCAATGACTTGTAGCAGGTCATGAGGGTAAAGAAAGGCAATGTCTTTTTAATTTCATTGGCAGGATCTTTCTGTTTGCTGTGGAAATAAGCTGAAGAACAACAAAATACAGTTTGTGCTATGGACTGCACTTTGAATGCAGGTATATTTTTAGATGGAGGATACAACTTGGTCTACAAGCCTAAGAGTCTGTTGTCTTAGTTGGGTTTCCGGCAATAGACCCTGGGTTAAACACTGCGTGATGTGAGGGTGACGGTGTGGAGGGGGAGATGAGAAAGACAGAACCACACACTACAATGGAGCAACGCTGGGGTGATGAGGCGGGGCAGTGAGGTTCCATTGCACAGGGCCTTCCAGAGAAATATCTAGAACGCCTCCCAGATTGTCTGCCCAGTGAATGGGGACACAGAGCGGGCAGGCCCTGCTTCTGGGCATATTAGCTACCCACACCTAACCTGCTGACATGCTCCGCTCCACCCAACACGCCACACACGCGCACCTAGGAGCTGCAGTGTGACTGGACCCAGCAGGTACCGTTAGTGAAATGGGCTGTGGGTCAGAGTGCGGAAAGTTACAGGGTGTGTCCTAGAGGTGGGCCAACATCAGGGCAAAGTGAGTCTGCATTCATGTGGGACTGTCCCCTGTGTTTGCCATCAGAATCAGACAGGCCCAGGGACTGTGATGCGAGACATTTAAAAGCATCTGTTCTGGCAGTGAATCACTGTGCCTGGTTTGCCCCTTGCCTTGTCTAAGGGCAGCAGCCCAAAATAATTTCTACCCCCTCTGTCTGGGATGTTCATTTTACCGTCATAGTTTTATAATTGCACTCAGGTTACAGTTAGATCACTGGTGAGGAGGAAGACCCTGCTTCACTTCTCTGTCAACACTTGGGTGTGCTGGGAATCTATTTTTGTCCTCACAACTAGAGGGAAAGGGCTACTGGAACTTAGTGGGAAAGGGTAAGGAGCGCTGCTCAAAATCTTAAGTGAATCAGACAAACAACTGCCACAAGGAGTATTCAGGCAAAACTGTTAATAATAATGGCTAAAGCAATTGGTAAAACTTTAGAATCATACATCTACCATTCCATAACTAATATTTCTGCTATGTGTGAAAAAA
Organism: Dinomys branickii; assembly: GCA_004027595.1. NCBI lineage: Eukaryota > Metazoa > Chordata > Mammalia > Rodentia > Dinomyidae > Dinomys > Dinomys branickii. The sequence continues at coordinate 19,642 of PVLD010027070.1, forward strand.
TGTATCTGGCATGAGATGCCTTCTGGCCTCAGGAGGGACCATTCAGCTTGTATGGTGTGTCCTCACAGTGCTTTGGAACGAGGCCAATAAACTCTGTGCTTTCCTGTCCTTTTTCTTGTTATTCCTACTGTCTGACTACATGACTTTCAATGTGGCCATGGCAACAAGAGTCCTGCAAGGTGGATCATGATCTACCTGAGCCACTGAGACTTGGTACCTGAAGATTCTCACACAGCTGCTTTTCAGGTTCCAACAGTTGGCAGTGAATTTTGTCCGTGGTGCCTTCCCACTTTTCTTTCCCTTTAGAAGATTCCCGTTTTCACAGTGACTCCCATACTGACTATTCAAATCTGAGGCCTCCGTCTCCCGGAACAGTGACCCCTCTGACACAGGGGGCTGCAAGGGCGAAAGCAGAGTCACACTGAGGCTCTCTGGAGGCTATTCACCCTCTGAAGATCCCTTATCCGGGGAAGACATCAGCTTCCTTGAGGAGGTGACTCCCAGTGCAATTACTTTAGGTGACCCCATCCATCCCATTCGAACTGCATAGGGTACCAAAGGGAAAAACAGATGGCCCAACCTACAAAGGCTTCTCCAAGATGACCCACAGCAGATCAAAAACTAGGTATCACCAAGGCCTGGGCTGATACTAATGACTAGAGTCATCTGCTGACATATATCTGTGTGCGGGCAAGGGGGTGCTGGACAGGTGCCCCACAGATGAAACTAAGCCTTCTGAAGGCAAAATGGATGGTTCCACAAAACTGGTGGAGACATTTCAAAGGGCTTCCATGAATGACGAAGAAATTCAAAAGTATGACAATGAAAACCAGAACACTGAAAAACACGAAGAAGTCATAAGGACTGAGACTCAGATTGCATTCAAGGAATAGACAAAGGAATATCTATTCAGAAAAGTTGGCACAGATGGGAACATTTAGCTCGAAAAGGATCATCTTTGGCTTATATTTCTTGGAAGTGTCAGTGTGGGTCAGTTGGCCTAAAAATAGCGTTTCTATTAAAACAAGTCATCAAACCTTTCGACAGAAATAATAAATTTGAAATTGCCATCTGACACAGTACATGTAGAACTGACAGGTGATAACAGTGTTCGTTACTACCGTGGCTTTTCTGGTGCCTCTGAAGTTATTTTGGAAGCAGAGTTAAGGAAAGGAGGCCACATAACCACGGCTTAGACAAAGGCTAAATGACCTTGAAGAAAATTGTTGGAGATAATTATAAAATTTAGTGACCTCGGAGGACCGGAACATTATAGAAAAGCTGACGGTAATTAAGGACTTAATATGGTCTAAAATGATCCTTTGAAATTGAAGCTCCTTCAGCTCTAGTATTTCTAGTAAGCACGCTGGCTTCTTGAGGTTCACTGTTCAGGTAATAGTGCCTGACCCACTGAGACCGTCTGTGCCCGGGCCCTGTTGCTGGGTCTGAGGGACCATCTGGCTTCCCAGCAACTTGCAGCGCCAGATGTGAGGCAGGTGCCCCAAACATGAAACCAACCTTTCTGAAGGCAAACCAGATGGTTCCATGAAACTGCTGGAGACATTTCAAGGGGTCTCCATGAATGATGAAGAAATCCAAAAGGATGACAATGAAAACCAGAACACTGACAAAGAAAATCATGGCACAG
>PVLD010027071.1:0-21289 GCA_004027595.1 Dinomys branickii
TGTGTAAATTGAAATAATCCAAATGGCATGGATTGAAAGTTAAGTGTTGTTAAGTGTTGAAATTACAAATTTTTCCCAATTGATCCACATATTGAATACTTTTCAAGTACTGCATTAATGAAGAATTGTCAAACAAATCTTAAAATTTATATGAAAAGGCAAGGGACACAATAAAAGCAAAAAAATGGAAATACATTACAGAGTCACAGAAAAAGTATTTCCCAATTGTAAAATTTACTAAAGTATTATAGAGTGATTGTCAAATAAGGACATTAATTGAGATCAATGGGAAAGACACATGTTTATATTAATAGATTTACATTTTCAGAAGGATATCAAGATAGTTAAATGGCAGAAATGATAGCCTTTCTAGCACATTCCTGGGATACCTGGATATGTGTGTATTAAAGTATGATTTTGAAACTCTACCTGTTACAACACCCCAAATTAAATTTATTAGGAATTTAAATGTTAGGGTTGATATTATAAAATTTTAAAAGGAAACTGAGGAATAAATGTTCACGATCTTCAATTGCCTTCTGCGCATTTATATTTTTTAATTTATAGGTTGGCTTGGGGCTGAGGATGTAGTTCAGTGGCACAGCAACTTCCTGGCAAGTGTACGGTCCTGAGTTGCATTCACAATACAAACAAAAGTATATGTTGGCTTGCAGTTTATTTGCAGTTCTTATGCACTGTGTGAAAGACTGTTTTGCTATTGTGTGCTCATTGTAGTAGTATGTCTGCTTTATATTATTAGTCTATGAATCAATGAGTGTTTAGAATCATGCTTTTTCTTCACTGATTGCTAATTTCCTAAAATCTGTGCTTTACTTCTAGGCTCGAAGTTTCATACTTCTTACTTGAATAAGTACAATTATCATACATATTGTATTGTCTAAATTATATGTTAAATGAAAGTAATTTTATTTTGTTTCAAGTATTTTTTTTGACTGCATAAAAATGCAGTTATATTTTGTATAGTGATCTTGTACCCTACAACTTTGCTCAACTTATTCGTTAAACATGGTAGATTTTAGTTTATTCCCCAAGATCTTTCACATATAAAATTAAGTCATCTGCAAGTAGACACTGTATATTTTATCTAAATAATTCTACATATTTAAGTATTAAATAAGTAGAATTACTTACCGAAATAATTTTACTTATATAATGTGAAATAATACATGTGGCCAGAAATTTTCAGGAAATCATTTTATCTTATCTCAAATTGATCAACTCAACATAATAAAAATAAAATAAGCTGGTTACTGGTTACACATAGAAGACACAAAAATACTAGGTTTTAAAGGAAGTAAAACTAACTTGGCTAAAGGGAATAATTTCACACTGGGTATTTGGCTCACTACATTGGATAAACTATTGTGGTTCACACGTGTAATCCTAGCACTCAAGAGGCTGAACCAGTACGATCTTTGCAAGTTGAAGGTCAGCTTAGGCTTCAGAGTGAATTCAAAGCTAGCCTGGACTACATACTGAGACACTGTCTGAAGAAAAATTGGGTAAATGAAGTGGGAAGCTTGGAGACTTGTTCCTGTCTGATTCGGCTACTGAATTATCAACATGATGCAAGGTTGTGGTTAGTTTTGTCTGCTATGTAGGCTGGAAAAAAATAGTAATACAGTTAGCTCAAAACACCTGAACTATGACTTCACTTTCCTGCCACTAACACCCTAATCATATTCATAGAGTCACAGTGGCTTCCATACTGTACTGGCCACACAAGACACATCATACTCCTGAGCTTTTGCACTTGCTATATGTGGAATATGCTCTCAATTTCTCATCTTCCTCTTTTACATAAATATGGTTTCCTGGAGAAAGTTTATTTGATTGCATTACTATGAAATTCTACATATGCTTCCTATACTCTCACTATTTTATTTTTCTTAACATTATTTATCATGATCTAATATACTAGATATTTTACTTATTTGATAATTCTATCTCTGGACACACATACATTAGAACATGGGCTCCCTAACAGCCCAGTTTATTTCCTGCTTTGTTCATTGTTTTATGGTCAGGTTTTAAAATAGTGCCTGATATATCACAATCTATCAACAAATACTTGTTAAATAAATGACTACATCTTAAAATAGGGTCTGTCATAAGTTAGATATGCTCTAACATTATAATTAGAGCTTAGAGAATCTCAAATGGGATATATTCAAATCTATTTGATAAATGATGAGGTTCAAGATCTGAAAACCTTCCCTTTACATCAAAAACATCTTTTGAGGAAGCAGTAATACCTCCACTCTACATGTTTTATGGTTTCTAACGCTATAGAAACAGGTGATATTAATGAAGGGTAATTATTTGAAACTGAGAGAATTAAGCAGTGTCAAAGAAGAAAGGAAGGTTAACCATTGGTTAGACCTCACTGATGAGTCCTTCACAAAGAAAAATGAGAAAGATAATGAGATACCATTCATTTTCTGGGCAGCATCCTGATAAAGATCTATAAGATCACTTGGTTAGTTAAAACAATCTTTACTTTTTAAAGTGAAAGAGAAAAAATGGAAAACATTAACAAAGAAACAAAGTAGCACGAGAAAAGTGCAATCAAAATTGAATTATAGACAAAGTGACAGGGAATTAACAATGGTTGCATTACATATTGGTAACTTCAATGTGTATGCTCAGGAAAACACATATAGACATACAATCTTGATCAAACAACCAATCATTAACTGTTCCTTACTACAAAGAGACATAAATCAATAGTGGAACCATGTTAGCCATCCTGCATATATATACATATATACGTATTTGTCCCTTTCTTCCTTTTCTCCTTCCCCTCATCTCATTTGCTCTTTACATTTGAGCAGATTCCCTTCATACATCCTAATTTATATTCCCACTTTCAGATTCTTACACTAGTGAAACAATATGTTGCTTGCATATGTACCTCTGACTTATTTCCCTTATGAGTATGGAGTCTAATTGTGACCATTTGCCTATAAAAGCCTCTAATTTGTCCTTCTTTATAGCTAAGTAATACTCTATTATATAAAAATGCCAGTTTATTTTATCCAGTCCTGTATGGATGGACATTTGGGTTGCTTCCACAATTTAGGTATTACAAATTGTGCTGCTATAAACATGGGTGCACATATATCGTGGTGATCTGATGTCTTCATATCCTCTGGGAAAATACCAAGAAGGGGGATAGCTGGGTCGAATGAGACCTCTAGACCCAGTTTTATGAGGAATCTCCAAACTGCTCTCCACAGTGGTTTCACCAGTCTGCATTCTCACCAGCAGTGTAGAAGAGTTCCTATTTCTCCACAGCCTTGCCAGCATTTGTTATTGGATGATTTCTTGATGCTGGCCAATCTTACTGAGGTGAGACAAAATCTCACTATTGTTTTTGTTTGCTTTTCTCGAATGACTAAAGACATAGAACATTTTCTCATATAATTATTTGCCATTTGTATTTCTTTATGTGAGAAGTGTGTATTCATCTCAGATGCCCATTTCTGGATTGGATCTTTGAATTTGTACAGGTATATGTTTTTTAATTCTTTGTATGTTCTACATAGAAGACTTTTGTCTGAGGGACAGCCAGCTAGGATTTTTTGCCAGTTTGTGAGTTTTCTTTTTACTTTGCTGGTGATTTCTTTAGATGTGCAAAAACTTTTCAGTAAGATGAGGTCCCAGTTATTGATTCTTTGAAGTGTTTCCCTTGCAATTTGATTTTTGTTCATAAACTCTCTGCCTACTCCTATGTCTTCAAGATTTTTACCTACTTTCTCTTCCAATAGATTTAGGGGTTCTGTTTTAATATTGAGATCTGTGGTCCATTTTGACTTGAGTATGGTACATGGTGATAGACTTGGTTCTGTGTTCAGTCTTTGGCAAGAGGTAAGCCAATTTTTCCAGAACCATTTATTAAAGAGGCTATCTTTCTTCCAGTGAGATTGTTTGGCCCCTTTGTCAAATATTAGGTGGCTGAGTGTGTTTGTGGTTTTGGCTGCATCTTCCAGTCTGTTCCATTGATCCTCAGGTCTGTTTTTGAGCCAGTGCCAGGTTGATTTTATTACAATAGCTTTGTAGTATAATTTCAGGTCAAAGATTGTGATTCCACCTGACTTGTCCTTGTTGCCCAGGATTGCTTTTGCTATTCTGGGTCTCTTCTGGTTCCAGATGAATTTAAGGCATGCTTTCTCTAGATCTGTGATGTATGCTAATGGTAGTTTAATGGGAATTAAAGCAATCCTTTTTGTTCTCAGATTTTTGCTCCACGTTGTCCTACTATAATTTTAATGTTTGTGATTTTTATTATCTAGTCTTCAGGAAGGAAAGTGTATACTGTGAATATGAATATGGACATTTCTGTCTCCTTAAAATGAGTGGACTGTATATGTTGGGTTTAGTATAAAAGAGATATTATATGACACCAAAAAGTATGAGTTTGATTCATTTCACTTAACAGTATGATCTCAAATTGCATCCATTTCCCACAAATGTCTCAAGTGTATTAGTCTTTATGATAGTGTAATAACCCATTATATATACATATTGTATTTTCTTTATCCAATCATTTGTTGATGAACATATGTCATTTCCAATGTTCACCTCTTATGCTTTGTGCTGAGATAATCGTGGGTACATGTATTACTATAGTATATTGTTTTAGAATGTTTTAGGACAGTATGCAGATGGGGTATAGCTAGTAATACAGGTTAAATAAATAAATAATAGAACTTTTACAAAGAAAAAGAACATCAACAGTAGGAGGGAGCAGAGAGAGGAGAGCAGATGATGAACAGAGAATTGAGACAAGTTATGTACATATATCCACTGCACAAAAGAAATACATTCACTATGCACTGCAAACATGTATTAATAAAAAATTAAAATTAAAGAAAAATAGCAGATTTTGAAATTATTAGTTATTAAATATTTTATTTCTTTTCATGGTTTGTTTGATGGTTATTGTAGAGATTTAGTACTGACTGGAGAGCCAGTAAATTACTAAATGTAACTGCCCCGGGTGTGAAGTCTATCTACCCATTACTGTATTAATTATAGTTCTCCAAAACGTAAAATTTATTTTGAAAAATTTTAACCAGTTTAAGCTATACAGAAAGTCACAAAACTGTACATGTGTTTCCTTGAATGCTAACAACTTGCAAAACCACAATTAAACATGAAAATCAGGGTATAGGCATACATTCAATTTTGTGTGTATAGATGTGTAGGAAAATGTCAATTTTTATAGATGTGTATGTCTATCGCACCACAAGGTTTAAATAAAGAATTCTTCCATCATTAATCAAAATTAACTTGTGTTCATTTGCTTAATTTTATCAAACAAAAATGATCTAATTACTCTGGCTAATATTTCCAGAACTGTACTGAATAAGAGTGGTGACAGTGGATATCCTGACTTTAGAGTGAAAGATTTCAGTTTTGTCCTTTTATTATGATGTTGACTGTTGGTTTTTCATAGATGACTTTTATCGGATTGAGATAAAAAACATCCATTCCAGTTGTCTGTAGGTTTTTATCATGAAAGTGCACTAGAGTTTGTCACTTTTTCCATATCTATTGAGGTAATCATGATTTTTGTGCTTGCCTCTTAATATGGTGTATTTTTGTGATTTTAGCCTTCTCATTCCTAATTGCGTAGAGTTCAATCTGTCCTTTCCATTTTTTGATAAGGTTAGCTGAAGGTTTGTCAATTGTATTTAATCTTCCCAAGAACTAGCTCTTTGGTTCGTTGATTCTTTGTATTGAGTTTTCAGTTTCCATTTCATTAATTTCTGCCCTAATCTATGCTTCCTCATATGAGCTTTGGGTTTGACTTGCTCTTTTTCTAGAAAGTTGAGATTCAAAATTAAGTTGTTTATTTAAGAACAGTCAGTTTTCCTTATGTAGGTATTAAATACAACAAATTTTTCTCATAGAACTGCTTTCGTTGTGTCCCATAATTTCTGGCATGTTGTACTGGCATTATTGTCTAATTGTAGAAACTGTCTAATTTCTTCTTTAATTTCACCTGTGGGTCATTGATTGGTCAGGAAAATATTCTTTAGTTTCCATGTGTTTATAAAATTCTCGCGGTTTCTTTTGCCATGGATTTCCAATTTTATTGCATTCTGATCAGTTGCTATGCTTGAGATACTGTCAATTCTCTTGAATTTACATAAACATGTCCTCTGAGCTAGTATGTGGTCTATTTTGGATAATGACCCATGTGCAGCTTAGAAGAAAGTGAATTCTTATGCTTTGGTGTGGGTTCCAGTTCTTTCCTCAGTTGTGCAGGCATTTTTCCATCATTTTCCTAAAATCCTCTATTTTTTTCATCTATATCTGCTTCAAAATCTCTAAGCATATTGTTCATTATGGTCATCTCTCTAGTTATCTGAGAAATTATTTCTGAATTGAATTTTTTCTAAGTTTTCAACCAATTGCCTTATTACTTACACTGCTATCACCCCAGAGATCCCAGAGGGGGCTTCTGGGTCTGTCCTTCTCATTGCCCCCTGGATTTGATTTTGCTGTGCCAGATGTCTGGGATTGTAACTTGTTTAACTGTCTTCTCACTTGCTTTTTAGTTTTTTCCTGAGTCAGTGCTTTTAAATTGCTTATGGTGGGTAGCTTTACTTTTCTTGATAAGGTTGGCTAATGATTTATTAATTTTATTTAATCTTTCAAAGAACCAACTCTTAAATTTATTGATTCTTTGCATTGTTTTCTTAGTCTCAGTTGCGTTCATTTCTGCTCTGATAATTATAATTTCCACCCTCATATGAGCTTTGGGCTTGACTTTTTCTTCCACTTCTAGAAGTTTGAGGTTCAATATTAAGTTTTGTATTTAAGCTTGCACTTTTGTCTGAATGTGTGAATTCGCTGTTATAAATTTCCCTTCTAGTACTGTTTTCATTGCACCCCATATATCACTCTATGTTGTACTGACATTATCATTTAATTATAGATACGGTCTAATATCTTTTTCAATTTTATCCATGAATCTTTGCTTGTACAGGAGCATTGTATTTATTTGCATGTGTTCATGTAGCTTTTATGGTTCCTATTGCCATTGATTTCCAATTTCATTGTGCTGTGGTCTGAAAACACACAGGGAATTATTTTAATTCATTTGCATTTATGTAAGCATGTTCTATGATCTAGTGTGTAGTCAGTTCTGGAGAATGTCCTGTGTACAGCTGAAAAGAAATTTAATTCTGCTGTTATGGATTGGGATACTCTGTAGACATCTACGACACACATTTATTCACAGTTTTGGTTCAGTTTTGAAATATCTGTCTATTTTTTGGTCTAGTTGATCTATATGGGAGAGTGTGGTATTTAGATTCCCCCTTTCAATTGTGGTAGAGCTCTATTCTTCTCAGAACATTTTGGAATGATGGTTTGTTGGTCATGAATTTCTCCATGTCTTTTTGGTAATTGAAGTCTCTTATTTCTCCTTTATTGAAAATTCCTTTTGCACAGCGCGCCAGTCTTGATTTGACTTTGTTTGTTTTAGAATTTGAAGTACTTTCCTCCAAGCTTTGCTTTACTTAAGGGTTTGTGTGCAGAAATCTGTGGTGATTCTGATGGCCTTCCCTTTATAGGTAATTTGTTTTTTCTAACAGATTCTTTTATTTTATTCTTGTGCTGAAATTCTGTTGTCTTGACTGTTATATGCCTTGGTGTAGTTTTCTTTTATCAAGGGCAATTAGAGTTCTATATGTCTCAGTTACTGCATGTCAATTTTTTTTCCATGATTGGGTATTTTTCTGGCATAATTTCTGTGAACAGTTTTCTAATGTTAGTCACACTCTCTTGTTGATCAATCTTATATTTTTCTTTTTGCATCATTTTGCAGGTGTTGGAATTTTTTACTATTATAAAAAAATCTTTGTTCTTATAATTGTTAGTTGCAATCCTTTCTTCCAGATCTGATAGGTTGCCCTCACATTTGTGAATTCATTTGCTTACACTTACAATGAGATTCTTAATCTCTGGCATGTTTGACTTAATATATTGCATGTATTTCATTTCTTTTTATGTTGAGCATTGATGGTTTCCATCATTTTCTTAAGTTGCTCCATTTTTTAATCAGTGTCTAATCTAGATTCCCAGAGCAAGTCATTCATACGATTGTCATCTCTTCTTTTTGCCTGAGAGATTATTTCTAATCTGATTTTCTCTATTTTTAACCCGATTGCCTCATTAATATCTTTTTTACTTCTGTCACTACTATTTTAGAAAATTCAGAAGGGTGGTTTCTGATTTCCTCTATCTTATTGTACCCTGGACTTGTCTTGGATGGGCTGGAGGTCTTGGGTTGTGTTATGCTTCACTATTTTTCATTTTCTAATTTTTTTTTAATTTTCACTTTTTCTTGTGTAGACACTTGTGAATTGCTTATCGTACGTAGCTTTTTCAGTGGTATCAAAGCTTCCATAAGACATTTCTATTCCTCAGATATATCTTCTAGGTTAATTTAGCTCTTGGCCTTTGTGACTGTCCCAAGACCCCACTTTCTTAATACATTAGGGATGGGAAGTTGTTATCTGTTTTTCACAACACCCAGATTTTTAGCACTCAACTGTGGTGATGATTTTGACCCTAGATAATATCACTGTTGTCATACAAGTGAGAGCAATTGATAACAACAGTTATGGTACTCAGACGAAAGTAATACAATTAGCAATGGCAATAGCACAAAGCACATCCTAGAAACTTACAAACTGTTGTAGTTATTAATTTGGAATGTTTAACAATAGGAGCAAAACCTACAGTTATGTAACAAAATCATAAATGAGAAACTTGTATACAGTGAGTTTTGCTTTCTTTTTTCTGTTTTTTGGGGGAGGTTACTTAGGGTAATTAAATCACTAGTAGAGTGATTTTACCCTTTAGGGGTGAAGGAGGGACATTTAAGATGGATAGAGGGAAAATATAGAGGTAAATGAAATGTAACATAGTAGAAAGAGACAGAAGGACAAAGGATGATCACCCAAGCTTTTTGAAAGTGGAGATGATAAAAGAAGAGAAAAAATAAACAGAAAGCAAAAAATAAAATAAAATAAAATAAAATAGAGTCAGTGTTCACTCATATAAAAATATTTTTTAAAAATCTAGAAAATTACTTGAGGAAAGAGAAAAAGATGAACATAACAAAACAAACAATGAAAATAAAACCCTAAGTAACCTCCCCCAAAAAACAGAATAAAGAAAACAAAACAAACAAACAAGCCACCACCAACAACAACAAAAAGTAAATTCCTCTGGTGTCCACAGTTCATGATAGTGTCAGAGACCAAATCTGCGCTGGGAAAACCCACCATACCTGCAGCAGGATTTATAGCTGGATGTGGTTCTAATCTTGGTATCCAGATGTGGTGATTTGGGCGAGAGTTTTCAGTTAGCAACTTTCTAGATGTTCATCAGCAACTGACCCTTATTGCCTTTCCCTGGTTGTCTCTGCTTACTCTTCAAGTTACTGTGGGGCCCTCAAATACAGAGCTTGAGGCTGCTGTCAGTCCCTTGTATATATTTCCCCTCCTGTTCCTCACATAGCATCCTCTTTCCATTCCACTGACATATCCCCCTCCTCTCACACTGCAAGAACAGGGCAGATGGAGTGCTATCCACCAACACATTGCCCCCGCCACCACTTCAGCAACACCTTAAAGCTGGTCAGATCTCACATGTGTCTCCTCTTTCATGTCAATAGGAGCAGGGCGTGGAATAGTGCTGACTTCCCAGTTGTTGGCCTGCAATTGCCCAAGGTGATTTAAGCCCCACATCCTTCTCCTCCCTCATGGTACTGAGAACAGGGCAGGAGGAATGGTACTGCTGCAATCACTACTTTCACTACTTCTGCCGCAGTCCTAACGTTGTGGTTGCTAGAAGTTCCAGGTAGCCACTATATTGCATGACAAATAACTAGTGGTATATAATAGTTTTTTAAAATCTCACAAATATGAGACTGGGCAGCCCAAGAGCATAGCATGGACATCGCATTAGTACCTTGTCAGGGCTTTCTCATTGCCTAATAGCATGATGGCATTGCATGTCAAGAGAGTATTTGACAGAGAGTATATGAGAGCAAGAGATGAACAAGCAAACTGAAGTCATTTTGTTAATAGTAAACTCCTGTGATAAATCACTCTCTAGAAATAACTGTATTGACCTATTCATAAGAACAGAAACATAATGATCTAATCACATCTTTAAATACCCATCTTCTATTAGCATCATGGAAGCAAATAAATTTCAATGTCATTTGGAGGAGATATCAAAATCCAAGCATATACTATTAAAACTTGTTTTCCAGATTAATAGTCTTGCATGCTGGGCACTGATTATGAGTACATGCATTTGAACACCCACTCATGCCATAGCTCCTGATTTTGCTCCAGCCATACAATGAACAACTATCATGTTTCTCAAAACTCAGGAGACCTTTCAGTTTTCAAACTAATAAAGGACTGAAAAGTCTCAGAAAGTTGCTTACACTACATAATAGAATAAATTTCTACTTATGTAGTATAATCCAAAATTTGAGAACTTTATTAGCCATTTAAAATTTCAAAAAAGCTCTTTCTGAAATATAATTTGAAGGAAAATACACTAAAGACCATTCCTTTTTTAGATAGGAAATAGTAGGTCACATTTTTCTTACAGAACATTCTGAAGGATACTTTTGTTTTTTGGTACCAGGAATCAAACTCAAGACCTTGCACTTGCCGCGTAGGTGCGGTACTGCTGAGCTATATCCTCAGGCTAAAGGATACTGTCAAGTAAATTTTGTGTAGCGAATCTCAAAGACCAATTGACTAATGAAAAAGCAACTGATTCAGTTAATAGTTCTCTAGTTAATGCTTTTTAGCAATAGTTAAAATTCAAAGAAGTCAACATTAAGAATAGAGTTGAGTAAGAGGGCATAAAACCAGCACATGGACAAGAGAAGTGAGATACAAAGTTTTCTTTTGGGTTTGATTATGATGCTAACTAACACTCACCAAATCAACATATTTTCCATGCATGTTAGTATGAAACAAATATATTTAAAATATATCTTAGGGCTATTGGGTATCTTTCTTCTGCATTTGCAGTGAAAACTGTATTGAATTATTGTGCAATTATTCTAAAATGTCCTGTTATTTTAAATTAAAATTAATCTTCCAGTATTTCTGCCTGATGCTCACTTTTCCTGTACATATTGATGAAATTTCCAAAATATAAACAGTCCTAGAACCACAAGACGGTACCAAAATAAAATATAGTAAAGAAAAGAAAAATACACCTTACTCAAATTGCAAAAGAAACTTTTTTATCACATCATATCATTTCACCTATACATAGTTGCAAGTATCTAAGTGAAATTTGTCTAAGCAATTATCTGCATGACTTTTTTAGTTGTAATATTTTTATTATTCCCATCATTCTCAGTATCACATTGAGACTAGGAGACAGACAAACAGTAGGCCAATAGGATAAGGACCTGGGTCAACTTCTATAAGCCCTTGGAAAACTGGAACACAAGGGAATGAGGTTCGCTGAACTGTGTCCCAGGAAGCCAGAGCATAGAAGTTTGCTCTCTTGATGTCAGAGATTGCTAAAAATGGCCCCTGCATGGAAGTGTTAGAGGACAGGGGGAATCTGTTCTCTTGATATCGGAGGCCTAGCTAACAACAACAGCTGCACTGTTCCATTCTTGTACTCCCACCAAAAGAGTGGAACAAAGTGCATACAACCCTCTGATCTTTAATGCCTCCTCTGCATCTGCCTTGGAACCCCATTCAATTAGTGAGAGATTTTCTTTGTTGTCTCAAATAAACTACTACTGGTGTGTTCCCCATTTCTATGTCCATAAATTCCATTTCTTTGTATCCTCAGGACGAATGTCCAGAGAGGAAATTGGTAAAAAAATATTAAAACTTGTTTAAATCATTTTTTTCTTTACTTTTAGAATTTTAGCAATACAGTTTTGTGTTCTGATTTTCTTCTTAAATTTGTTCAGGATAAATAAATATAGACTGAGTATTCTTTTGCCATAATGTTTATTAAAACTCTTGGCAAAGATTTCTTTTCCTATTTTGCATCATTTCCTTTACTCTGAAACAGGATATTTACTTTTCAAGACTAATTATGAAATGCATTGTACTTCCAATACAGGAAGTTGGTTAAATGTCTATTTCTCAGAATAGTCTCAAAGGTAGCAGCTGTGCTAGATTAAAATTCTAGGCTTTCTATCCTTCTGTGTGAGAAATTCTATTAAAAACTACAGTTTCTTTCCACTTGCTCACAACTTTTGAACACTGTGATTACACTTAATTATGTGAAATTGATAGGTTTAGAAAATGAGCAGGGGACTAGTACAGCACACCTCTTTTGTATGTCTGGTTGGGCCATAGATGCTTTACTTGGACAACTATATATGGTTCTTCGGTCCCTTCACTCTTGTACTGTTCCCTTCCACTGGTTCCTAGCCACCATAAGCTAAGCTTCTTTGCTACGGCATGCCCTCTGGCCATAATGCTTCTTCATTGAATCCAGCTGACCATGGGGTAAATCCTATGAAATGATGAAGGAAAACAAACTTCTTTTTTAAATTTTAGGTGTCAGATAGAGCAATGAAAAACCTGACTAATGCAAAAGAATTGATTCTGGTAATGAAACCATTGGTGTGCCTGTGTCTGACCATGGAGTTCAGAAGTCTTTGGGATTGATTCGCTAGAGGAGTTACCAGGAATCGAACTCAAATCTTTGTGCTTGCCAGGCAGGCACTTTGCTGCCGAGATACATCCCTGGCCCCTACTGGAGGAGTTCTGAAAGTTTTGAAGAATCAGGATGGAGAAAACCTAGGAAGGTGTAAACAAAGCTCAGTGGGTGATTTTGATCAGAGCTAAGAAAATTAGAATGCAGATAAAGATTCTAACACTAAAAGCACATTCAGAAGGTCTCATCTGGGAAAAAAAGTCCACGTTTTCCCATATTCTGAGACTTTGTGGGAGGATGAGATCAAGGTCAGAAAACAAATTAACATGAAGGAGAAAATTTCAAGTCAGCTCAATATTCAGAACCTCAAATATTCAAGTTTTGGCATAAGTACTACTGGCTTTAAGCCAGATTTATATTAAGAAGCAAAGACAGAAGACAGAAAAGACATTAAAAAAAACAAGCTTGGCCCAAAATGAACCATCTGTAAAGTTGTACCAAAGGAAGTGTGGTTGATGAAAATGGTAGGACTATTAAAAAGAAACTAAGGGCTTTGAAAAGGGAAAAGAATAGAGATTCTTTGAGGATGTGTAAGTAAGACAGTGCTCATAGCAGAGTGAAGGGTGCAAAAGTATAAGTACTAGCTTTGAGAATAGAGCTATGACTGGAATTAGCCACCTTAGGAATTGATTCTCCAGGATCAACTTCAACATGCTTAGCAATCCAGGCACTGAGAGGACAGTACAACTATAATCTAAGGGGGCTTGGCTGCTGATCTTCCTGGAAGCAGACTTCGGCATCCTCTACATGATGCTGGTTTTATCATCATGCAGAATGCAAATGTGGTGTGCTCATGGAGGCTTCTAACCAGATGTCAAAGGAAGCCCCTGAGAGGGTAGTGTGTGAAATTTTGGAGATGAATTTGATTATAATACTGAGGTTGTGTTAAATGTATTTCAGTAACATATTCAACTATGTAATATAACTAAGACATATCTTAACTCAATAATATTTTGCACACTTGTAGTTTAACTAGTTTCCTTGTTCCTCATTATTTCATATATTGCATATTTCAATCTTCAGGTTTTCACTTGGGATTTCTGCACAGTACATTTTTGAAAATACTTATTTCTCATAAATACTCAGTTAATACTTGCAGCATATATAGAAATAGGTTTTACCTTTGTCTTTGAATGACATTGTCTTACATGTTGAATATTTTACCTCCAATTTTAAATTGTTTATTATAGTTTGTGTTTAGTGTCAGATCTGAGAACTTTAAAAAACAGTGTGATTCTTCTTTCTAAAATTTCCTATTATTCCGCTTTTTAAAGTTTAAAAGATTATCTTATTAATCTACAAAGTAAAAAAAATCCAGGATATTTTATACTGACATATTATATTTGTATAATATGTATACTTGCATAATATTTATGATTGATAGCACTTATTATGACTAACATTGGGTTTCTTTTCAAGATTAAGGCTTTAGTTATCAGTAAATCAATATTTCTTAAGACATTTTCACCAATATTATTATATTGCTTCTTCTCCCTTGTCTTTTAGGACAAAACGTTGTAAACATTGGATAGGGCTCTATGTCTTCATCTATATGTACATATTGGTACTGTGGAACTAGCTGAAGAATTTTTACTGCACACTAATGTAATTGCACATTTTGCCTACTTGTTCATATTATGTCTATTTCATCAAAATTATTTATACATACTACTTTTTCTTTTGTAAATGTTATTGTTTCTAAAAATGATTTTCATGAGTCTATAGTTTCTACTAATATTATTTTTGGGAATTCCTCTAAAATGGTAACACTCATACTTCACTTGAGAAATGAAATTCCTTATTACATGTACCATCCTCCAAAAATAAAATCTTGTATGTATTCTGTAATCATCTTATTACTTTCTTTTGTGGTTAGTGTTATATCACCTCCTTTATTCACCTACACTCTCCCCGTTTAACACTGTTCTGTTATGTATATCTTCTCACTATGAGAATAAGGTTTTGCAAATTCCTTTCTATTGTGCTGTATTAGCTCTTTGACTCTGCAGTACTCCACTATGACAATTACAATAATTTTACATGCAGTTTGAAGTATTGTCTAGGAAGCTTTTATCCTCGTCCTTCAGTTTTAAGTATGCGTGCATGATGCCAGGTCCATTTTTCTATGTTATTATTTTAGAAACAATCTGTGAATTTCAACATTAGAAGGTGGAGTTCAATTGCAAAATGGAATATTTGCAATCTGAATTATTCTTGCTCTACATTAAGATTTATAAACTTTATTTCCGTTCATTTATTTGTTACAACAATTTCCACTTGTATATTTAGCTATATGATGTGGAATTGTAATGATATATTTATCATTATTTCTTAAAATATGTTTTAACAACAAACACATGAAAAATGTTCAATATAATTCATAATTAGGGAAATCCAAATTAAAACTACATTGAGATACCATCTTATCCCAGAAACAACAGCCATAATAAAACTGAAGTAATAACCAATGCTAGTGGAGATGTGATAAAAAGTAACTCTTCTACATTTTTGGGGGTATATAAACTAGCAAAAGCACTGTGGCATTCACTGTGGAGAGTCAACAAAATTTTACAAAAAGAGATTCCATTTGATCCAACTATCCTCCTTGTAGTTATCTTTCCCAAAAGAATTAAACTAATTATGTTACAAAGATACCTGCTTACCATATTTACAGCAGCACAATTTATAATGACATATATGTTCATCAAAAGATGAATGGATGAGAAAAAATGTAGTATTTATACAAAATGGAGTACTACTATGCCATAAGGAAAGATAAAATTCAGGCATTAATAGGGAAATTGATAAAACTTGAGAACATAATTGTAAGTGAAATAAGTCAAACACATGCTTAAATATCACCTAGTTTCTATTGTATGAATCTCTCTAATGATGAGTAACATTGAATATTTTTCATATATTTGTTAGTCATTTTTAATTAAGAAGTGTCTTTGCTGGAATGTTGTGTTGCTTTTAGGGGTTATTTTGCAAGGGGAACAATATAATACAGGACATGTATTTTATATGATTATTTATAATAGTCACCCAAAGAATGATATACACAACACTGCAGGAAATCTTCCACATACTAAAACCAAGGAATCCAGCTGAGGGCCTGGATCACATGGAAATGTCCTGCATGAGTCCAGTTTAAGACCTAGAGCTCATAACAATGCCTCCCACGAGTCCAACTGGAAGCGCAGCGCCCATAACATTTCATGCAGACTTGTTTCATGGATCTGCGCTGTGAAGGCCAAAAGGTCAATGGTGCAATCCAGGAAGTCTGTGCCAGTGGGATGAAGGTTCTGTGCTAACACGCTGTGGGATCTGCATCGGAGCCAGTAAGCAACGTGCAAAGTAAGGAACAGAGCTCCCCCAAAAGGTACCACAGCCATCCTCAGCAACAGTGAGGTCCTGAGCTCTTCTAATGGTGAAGACATGAGTTTCCATTAGGAAAGCCAATGCAGCAGGCTTCTACAGGACACTGAGCTGTGTACCTTCTTCCACTCCGGAGTGAGGAAGCGATGCTCTGAGTGAGAACCAGAGAAGAATAATCCTTATTTCTATTTGACCAGGAGATTCTGACACACATATATGAACAAAATCAACCTTTGAACATTTGTTATAAATGTCTGGCTCAGTCTTCTGGCTATTTTCTACAGTACTCGAAAGCTTCTGCTCACAATAAGTAAACGTTTACATTATATTTCTCCACTCACCTGACACACTATACTAATGAAGTTTTCTGTAATCTGTTATTATATTTTGCATTTGCTGATCATGTGTTTCTCCTTTCTCCTGAGTCTCAAAATTTTGAAATATTGAACTCTGCCTTCCAGTTTGGAAAACTTTAGATTATGGGAATTATGAGTACCCCAGTTACTGAATCTATTTTTTTTTTTAGTTTTTTGTGCATTCTTCAGTGTTATCACATAAAGATAATTAAATTAATTTCTAAGCTACAAATTTATTATGTCTCACATGCACTTTGTTCCTGAATCACCTATCAATACAAGAAGTCTGCAATCCCAAATTCTTAGAAGGTATATTTTAAGCGTGGTCACAGCTTAAGTATTTGAATCTCTGTAAATAAACATATCTTTTATAGATTCTGTAGATTTACTAAGAAGTTTTACCCAGAGAATATAAAAATCTAGAACAAATGAATGTCTTTTTAGAAAGGATTTTGACAGTATACTAAGATTTAAAATTCACATATTCATTGGTTAATGATTAATTTTCTAATAATACTTCATAGATGTTGAGGTTATGTTAGTAAACACATTCTCTCTAAAACTGTAACAGTGAGAAACTACAAATAATCTTTAAGAAATGGTTACATTTCTGTAACACAATAACATAATATTACGTAATATTTAACTACTATTTTCTATAAAGCTAGGAGAAAAATGATTTAGATTTAATAATTCAATTAGCATTCATGTCCAGAAGTGTGAAAGGAAATATCATATTATTGGATATATAGTAAAGAAAACTCATCTGTAGTATTAAAATACATGTAAATTTCTCTCATTAAAGCATATTTTAATGTTTTGTACAGTCTGTTCTACATATCCCATAATTTGAGAGGCCCATTACATATTTATTGACTACTAGAATCCAATAAAAATTTCCATTTTTATTTTTCCAGTGTTATCACACCACTGAGTGGTTAAAGAGATTTTTCTAAGAATAGTTACATTTTCCTTTTTAGAAAAAAAAGCAAATTCTCCCTAAGTAGGGAAAACATTGCAGATGCTGCCATCCTACCAATTTCAATCTAGTTATTTACCACCATAGTATCACATATGGATGTTAAAATGTCTGGTGGAGCGTTATAAAAAGTATTTGCTATTAGACAAAACATGTGGAATAAATGTATTTGCTAACACAGTAACATTTCATAGAATTATTGAAATAATTTGGATAAATGCCTGAAAATAATACTTTTAGATACAATTTCAAAGCTATTGGACAAGTAATGGATAGTAACATAGTGAACTAGTATTTCAAATTTTCAGTGAAATTTTTCCTTCAGTCATTTCTTTATAATAATAAAAAGGAAAAGCAACCTATTTAAAACAAATCATCCAGTTAGGAGAAAAAGAAAAATAGCAATGTTTTAAAGTAATCCTTAGGTTAACTGTAAATTGATGAATTATAGTTGTATATATTTATTTAATAAAAAGTGATCTCATAATATATTAATTTAATATGGAATAATTTGTGCTAATGAATTCATTACTTCAAAATGATTAATTTTTTTACACTTTAAAAGCTTTTTAAACAGTTGAATTATTTCTATGCACAAGTTATTATCTGAGAGCTGAGTAAAACAGAAGATAATATCTCTCCCTACAAGAGCCTATTTGTCTAAAGAAGACATAAAAAATGTAGATAAGTTACCAGAGT
Source organism: Dinomys branickii (assembly GCA_004027595.1). Taxonomy (NCBI): domain Eukaryota; kingdom Metazoa; phylum Chordata; class Mammalia; order Rodentia; family Dinomyidae; genus Dinomys; species Dinomys branickii. The sequence continues at coordinate 18,184 of PVLD010027071.1, forward strand.
GTGGATTGAGATAGAAACTATTAAAAGGATGGAAGGAAGGAAACAACTTACAGTAGTGTATTCACGAAGAATTTGGGAAAACAAAAATTTTAGTTGGATTGTAAATAAATTTTAAAATTCAGACCATGAAGGAGGTAAAAGAGGAAAAAATACCTTGACTGAGATGGTAAGGGACTAAGAAAATTAGATGTATTTTAGGAAAATAAATGAACATTGCACTTTCTAGCATTTGTTATTTTAACCTTTTATAAAAAAGTACTTGTAATTATTTACTGCTCCTGAGATTTTCTCAATGAAGTAATCTGAAATTATTAAAAAGAAGTTTGTAATTTTATGATGTCACGCCCTTTCAAAGCCATTTCACATATGACTTGAACTTTACTCCCTATTTTAAAATGTCTCGATTTTTGTAGTACCACCCAGGTAGGTCTTCTTAGCTAAATGCATGTCTCCATAAGTCTCTAATGTTTCAGTCGTATATTATTTCTAAATCCAAAATTCATTCACCAAAAATCCATGGATGAAAGAATTCACAGTTCTTTTTAAAGCAGAAAATTTTTGTGGTTCTTTTGGGGGGAAGGCATGACACAAAGGAGGTAGCACTATTTCACCACATCTGTATTTTATCCTTCATGCTTTCTGATTAAAATACAGTATTCATAGAGCCACATGTATACACTTAAAAGCTTTTTAAAAGCTTTGAAAAATTTGCAATGAAATCATGCTTTGAAATTTGATCTTTTTTCTTATCCTAGACAAGTTCTATGTGGTACAAATTATTTAATGAAAAATATACAGTGTATTTTCTTTCTTGAATATATGCAAAGCACAAGTAAAATTTTGTCATTTGCATAAATATATTTCTGGTTATGGAGCAGGTTTTCCAAAAGGATGAACACAAAACAAGATTTCCATTCTCTACAAATGTCCTCCATTATTAATATTTTGCACTTGTGCATGTGAAATTCATGGAATACTAATTACTAATTAAAGAAATAATTTTACTTTAAGTTTTCACTCTTTGTGTTACTCATTCTACAGGCTGAACATTTACAATGACACACATATGCCAGGGAAGTGTCATGCAGTTTATGTCACTGGCCTAAATGCCTGATTTTATATCTGTTCATTAGTGGTCTCTTTCCTCTCCCTCTTCCCCTTCCCTGAATCATTGCAAATACTTTATATTAAAATCTATTTTACCTTTGTCAACGTTAGTTCCTGAATTACTGCACTGCGGCTTGACCTAATGACTTTTGATCTTCACAATGATAAGAAAGTATTATGCATTCACTAAAAATCATACTTTGAAATTTGATCTTTTTTTCTTTTCCTAGACAAGATCTAGATGGTATCAAATTATTTAATGGTACTGGGCAGCAGCAGCAAGTAATATGTGCCAGGAAGCCATAAGACTAAAAGGGAAACAAATGGTAGTTTGTTACAAAAATAAGCAAAAATAAACCAAGGAAATACGTGAAAATATAGAAAAAGTAAATAAAAGAAAATAATTCAGGCACATTTTTCTAGTGATAAGCCATATACCATGTTTCCAGAGAAGAAATTGTTCAGATGGCATTCAGTGATGGTGAAGTTTTTAGAGCTTTCAATGATACAAACAGCCTGCTGTGGCATGGGTACCACAGGTTCACCACCTCTGGTCTAGCTGATCAGTGCCTCCAAGGTGACACTTCAATGTCCAGAATGCTATCAAATTGTCAGTAAATAAAAGCAAAGCACCATCCAGTGAGATGAAGCCTGTGTGGCCCATTGCCAATTCAGAGTGTATACTCATAAAAAGAGGCATCGGAGTGCAATGCCTCTCAAGCGATACTATAAAGGGACAGATATTTATAATACAAAAGGAATATTATCTTAACTTCCAGGTGTCAATTTTGGAGGACAATGTCCAAAATACTACAATCTTATTTGTGTGTCAGTTTTCAGTTGCCACTGTGGTTGTCCATCATCCTCTTGGGTCATTTATAATGATAAACAAAAATTGGAGTGAGTACTTTTGAAATACTGCATGATGGTGGGTCCCAGGAGAATTCTTTCCAGGTTCATGGAGTCCTGAACAAAGTATTGCAAAGAGAAGGAATAGGGGAGTATAGATCAGAATATTTCTAGTTCTTTCTTTAAAGTACATTATGACAGATCCATGAATTAGATTATTTTTCTAGTTATTATTTGGAAGAAGATTTTTAAAAACAGTTTTTTTCCCATTCTCCTCGTGAAGAGGAAAGCATGGTAAAGACAGATATTAGATAACCAAGAGCTTGAAAGTCATAGCACTAGTCATACCACTAGCAAGATTGCTCACATTATGGATCCAGTTAAAAGCAGGAATTTTACTCAATATAGGTGCCCATTTATGCTGTGGTAAGTCAAGGGGCATTAGTGATTCTCTTTATCTACACTTGGAGGAGTATTGGCTTCTTACTCTTTTGAAAAGGAGCCTCAGATATTACAGAAATTGCTAAAAGTGGTTTTCTTATACTGAGTTGTTCTTTGCCTCAGGCGTTTCAGGTAGGTCTGGTTTTATCCTGGAAATGTAAATCTGTCTACCTATTACTGCCACGTTAACTGCACTGGGGTCACTGATAAGGCATCCTTGGTTTTTTATTATATTGGTCTGCAGGATTCCTTTCTTTCCAACTTTCAGTAAATATTGGGTCTCTGGGTCACTGTATGGCCTCACTGGGTCAGAGGCTGGTAGGATTTTGTTGTCTTATAGTTATATATCTTTTTGTACTTGGTCCAGATTAATAAGATACTATAAGAGGCTTGTAGAACCACTAATATATCAGCTAATGGAAGGAGCTGCTCATACAGCATCTGAGAAGGACTCATATTTTGCTCAGATGGGGGAATGTTTTGAATGATCGTGAGAGTTATTGGTAGTAATCAGAACCAAGACTCAAAAGTCTCACGGCAAAGCTTTGCCAGAGTTCACTTTATGGAATGGTTAGCTTTTTCAACCTTTGCAGAGGACTGAGGTCTCCATGCAGAATGGTGATGATATTTTATTCCTAAAATTTTTGCCAGAATTGGATGACTACTCCCGAGTTTAATAGTTTATCTCTTTCAGGATAAAAGACATCAT
>PVLD010027072.1:0-21285 GCA_004027595.1 Dinomys branickii
TGGACGGACACCATTCAGAGAGTACAAGGAGAAGGTCAGCAAAGAGGATCTAAAGCAGAGAACGCTGACAGAGGAACCCCGGTTCCAACACGGGGGCTTCACAGAGGACGCAGAAGACGTCTGCAGGCTCTTCTTGGCCAAGAAGCCCGAGCAGCGTTTAGGAAGCAGGTGAACTGACATCAACACTGCCCACAGCGTTGACTTGGGATTTCGTTGTTGTTATAATTTATCTTTTTTTTTCTGACTTGGAATTTGTGCCGATGTTTGGAATTACATATTACTGTCTTCCTGACATTAGCCTCGTGTCATGAAAACAGTATGAAATACTGTAGTGAGACATAGTATTAAATATTTATGATTAATAATGTTATTAATATTATTATTTAAATATTTATGATGAAGTATTTCTAATGCTTTCAAACAGTGCAAATGCTTGATATGGAAAAACATCTCCAAAATACAACTTACAGGGAATAAATGAGGCCCAGAACAACTTCCATTTATTGATTTATTTACTTGGGCTTTTTTTGAGACAGGGTCTCGCTCTGCAGTTCAGGCTGGCCTCGAGCTCACTTTGTAGCCCAGGCTGTTCTCAAACTCGCATCCTCCTGCCTCAGCCTCCCGAGTGCTGGGGTTACAGTCATGTGCCACCGCGCCCAGCTAGAACAACTTTCATTAAAAAAAGAAGAAGAAGAAGAAGAAAAGGAAGGCTTTGGGTGGTAGAGCACTTGGCACGGCATGCTCAAGGCCCTGGGTTCCAGGCCCGGTACCGAAGCCAAATGAATGGAAGAGGAGAATACATAGCTTAAATGATTGTATAGGCCATTTGAAAGAGCTGCAAGGAATTTATAGGATTGGTTGTCTCTGATGAAGGGAAATTGGGGACTGGTGATTAACGTACATGAAGGTATTATATTATTATATGATATTATATATTATCTCCTTTTATTGTCTTATAAATGTTGAGCTATTTGAATGAAGTATCTATGCAAAAATGGGTAAAATGAACACTTTAAACAAAAACCTCAAGCATACCCCCAGAAAATTCTGCCACTTTTGAAACTATCCCTTAAAATGCCATTAATTATTCAACAGATACTTAGTGAGCTGGGTGTGGTGGCACACACTTATAATCCCAGGTACTTGAGAAGTTGAGGCAGGAGAATGCCTTGAGCCCAGAAGTTCAAGGCCAACCTGGAAAACATAGCAAGACTATAATATCTCTTTTTTTGTTTTTGTTTTTGTTTTTGTTTTTTGCCTTTTTGAGACAACGTCTCGCTGTGTAGTTCAGACTGGCCTTCAGCTCACTTTGTAGCCCAGGCTGGTCTTGAACTCACAACAATCCTCCTGCCTCAGCCTCCCAAGTGCTGGCATTGCAGGCGTGCAGCACCATGCCCAGCTCTGAACTATAATATCTCAAAGAACAAAAACAAAAAACAGTGGGTGACAGCATTATGCAGGGAGAAAAACCAGTGGCGCTAGATTTACACAAACTCATGTCCCCACTGTGTGACATACTGCTCACTGTGCACCAGTGACGGCATCTGTGAGGTTTAGTTTCTTGCTGTGTAAAATGGGGTTGATGGTGAATTTAATGTGAACTTGACTAGGCCACAGAGCCCGGGTTTGGGTCAAACATTATTCTAAATGTTTCTGGACAGGCCTTGCCCTGAGGTTAGTACTTAAATCAGCAGGCATTGGGTCAGACACCCGGCACTCCACAATGGGGGCAGGCTTTATGCAATCAAAGTCCTTAATAGAGAAATACCAACCTGCCCAGAGGAAACCTCTGGCTCGGTCTGCAACTCTTCCCTAGGTCTCCAGTCTGCCAGGGCCCCTGCAGATTCTGGATTCTGGGTGCAAGATTCTGGATTCTGGGTGCAAGTAGGCGAGCTGATTCCTCAAAATCATATATGTCCCATACACACACTGCTGGGGAGGGCAAACTATCTCTCCCCTCTTAGGCTCAGTGCTTGGGAAGCTACAAATAAACTGAGAGAACAAATGAACAGGAGAAAAGACAAGGTTTTCCTAGGTACTTAGGAGTTTTTAAAAAACGTAATTAGGATACAGAACTTGGTGTATTACACCATGTTACTAGAGGAAGGGGAGACGGAGAGAAACACAGGAAAGCAAATGACTTTTAGGGAAGATAAATGAGCCCTTAGGAGAATGGGTGGAAGGTGTGAGTCTTTCCTCAAGCACGGTTCCGGCGTGGTGCTGGCCCAGCGCCAGTCATTCTTTTCTGGTTGGGAAGCTTGGCATGGGGATATGTGTCAGTTTAATTCTTCTGGAAGATTCTGCTTTTAGGCACATGGGATAGTGCAAAACCTGTGTCTCTTAATTCTTAAACTCCTCCAACTCAAACTAATTTTGAAGCTGGGCACAGTGGCATACACATGGAATCCCAGCACTCTGGGAGGCTGAGGCAGGAAGATCTCAAATGTGAGCCCAACCTAAGCAACTCAGTAACTTAGCAAGGTTCCATTGAGAGAAACAGAGAGGGAGAGAGAGAGAGACTGAGGATGTAGCTCAACTTAAAGATTCTGAGTTCAGTCCTGAGTACTACAAAATAATTTTGATTTTACAGTAGCATATTCTAGATACCTTCTACTTCCTGTTGGCTAGGACATTTTGAGATTCTTTTTTTTTAATTTTCTCTCTTTTTGAGACAGGGTCTCACAGTGCAGTTCAGGCTGGTCATGAGCTCACTTTGCAGCCCAGGCTGGCCTCGAACTCGCAACAATGCTCCTGCCTCAGCCTCCCAAATGCTGGGATTACAGGCATGTGCCACCACATCCAGTGACATTTTGAGATTTTGATATACTGTAGTGAGTAATTAGAAAGTGATAGTAATGATTTTTCATTTGTTCTAAGGGAGATATCAGATAATATTCTGATTAAACTATGAGCTTACATATCTTAAATTGCTTAAATTTCCAAAGTCTAATCCATGCACAAATACATGTGGTGGGGATATAGCACAATTGTAGAGCTCTTGCCATGGGCGAAGCCCCGGGTGGATCCCCACCATCGCAGACATATACTACATTTTTTTTTTGTCTTGTTGGAGACAGGGTTCTGCCTATGCAGTTCAGGCTGGTCTTGAGCTCGCTTTGTAGCCTAGGCTGGCCTCAAACTTGCAAGGATCTTCCTGCCTCAGCCTCCTAAGTGCTGGGATTACAGGCATGTGCCACCACACTCAGCCTATACATTTTAGTAATACATAATATGTACATATAATTATACACACAAACAAACAAACAAACATGGGGTCAGGTATTGAGACATACACCTGTAATCTCAGCTACTTGGAGGCTGAGGGTTGCAAGTTCAAGGCCAGCGTGGACAACATACAAAGACCCATCTCAAAAAAAAGAAAAAAGAAAACACACACACACACACACACACACAAATATGAAACCAACAGCCATAAAGTACTGACTGATTTTGAATATAACACAAGAACTCAGGAAGCCAAAGTACCCTAAATCTTCCAAGTAGGTGACCCTGGAAGCTCTACTACAAGGCTATCTTGGCTCAGAATGTCTAAGTATATGCCAGGTGTGGTAGCGCACACCTGTAATCCCAGCACTTGGGAAGCTGAGGCAGGGGGACCATTGCCACTTCCAGACCAGCCTGGGCTACAAAGCGAGCTCAAGGCCTCAACTGCATAGCAAGACCTTGTCTCAAAAAGACAGAAAGAAAGAAAGAGGGGGGGGGGAGGAAGGAAGGAAGGAAGGAAGGAAGGAAGGAAGGAAGGAAGGAAGGAAGGAAGGAAGAAAAGAATGTCCAAGCAAAGAGTCAAGCTTCTAATTTTTGACCTGATTTTTTTCTTCTTTTCAGGGACAGGGAGCCAACCCAGAGGGCTTTTCATATGCTAGGCAAATGCTCGACCACTGAGCTATACTCCCAGCCCCAAACTGATTTTTTTTTGTAACTAGCCAAACAAAATTCATTTGCAGTAACTCTCAAAGTATAACCAATGGCCAGACAAACTAGTGAATAGTTTGAAATTAGATAGAATTGTACATTGTATAGAATTAAAATATGGAATTGATTTTCTTGTATAGATTTCAACACCATATTGGTGAAGTCAAAAATAAGCTGTGCTGCCAGGCATGGTGGTGCACGCCTGTAATCCCAGCACTGGGGAGGCTGAGGTAGGAGGATCGTTGTAAGTTCTAGACCAGCCTGGGCTACAGAGTAAGCTGAAGCCCAGCCTAAACTGCATAGCGAGACCCTGTCTCAAAAAAAAGACACACACACACACACACAAGCTATATATATAAGCTATGTTATGAGAACAAGGAAACACCAAAGTCTCAAAGCCGGCCCTGGGCCCAGCACTCTCTCTCAGGCGCAGCTCTTCCCAGGGGTGACTCAGAGACCCAGGCTGCTTCGGTCTTCAGCTCTCCAGGACCTGCGGCTTCCAGTCACAGTGACAGAGGAGAGAGCAGAGAGAACTTGTGGCGCTTTCTCCTGCCTTGCCCGGGAAGCGCCACACTCCACACCTGAGTCTGTCTCAGGTCTGACGGGGAAGGAGCTGCTAGTGTCCTCTTTGCACCCAGGAAGGAGAGGTGACCCGGATATGGTGGCCACTGACAGTTCCCAATGTTCTCTCCCCGTGGCTCTGGAGGTCAGGGAGTCCCACAGGACTCACAAACAATGGGCCACAGTCGCTTTGGATGACTTCCCTGAAGTCACACCACCCCTGTGAATGCCTCACTCCACAAGTTTGATTCAAAACCTATCTGTCAGTCATTTACTTATTTAAACAGAGTGGGGTTGGGTCCAGGGCCTTCTCACTGAGCTACAGCCCATGTTTAACTTTTTGAGTCAGGGTCTTGCTACATTGCCCAAGCTGGGCTCGAACTTATGATCCTCCTGCCTCCCAGAGGCCTGGGATTATGGGCGTACACCACCAGGCTCAGCTCTCTCTCAGTACTATAAATACACACTTTGGTTTTATAAGACCAAACACTGACATTTCAAGAAAATGTCACCTTAAAGGACTGGATCTTTGCTGGAAGCTGCTTCAGTAAGCAGAGCCCATGTACAAGGCATTTGTCATTGGGAATGTCTGGAATAAAAATGTTTACAACATGATGGAAAAGGCATATAAGAAACATCTGTTCGGTGAAAGAGAAACCCTCCCAAGGTTTTCATACTAATTCTCTGTATTTTTAAAAAACTGATTCAAATGAGCTAATGCGTGCTGTAGGTAGTGGTGTCCTCCAAAGCCAAGACAGACGTCCAGACTGTATCTTACAGGGTGGACAAGACAGGGCCCTTCCCGCCTGCTTTCACCGGCGTGTGGAGGGCACCAAACCCTCACCCTCCCTAGCATTGCAAAGACGACTTCCTCCGCTGCCTTCGCCACTGTGGAAGTTAATCTGGCATAGGAGTCAAAAGCTCTTCAGAGCATGTCAAGTCCCCTGACAAATCGACTGATGTTTTCCAATAAAGTCAAAGGTGAAGACCACTTAGGCTTTTGGCAGGTTTTATTCGAAGAGTTCTTTCCACAGAACAATAGTGAGTAACAGTCCAAGCGAGTGACTTCAATGCCAGCACTGCTGCTGTAGGCATCTGGGCAGACCAGATCCCACGGTGCGGTCCTCACCTATGCACGGTGTTGTCTTTGCTTCAGTAACAATTATAAAAAATCCACCGTCATCTCCATGTAGCATTCAGTACCACGAGAGCCTCTGTTCATGCTCTGAAATACTTTCTACTCCGCAAGCAGAAGTCCTTGCTGCTGCGAGTTTCCGTGTTATGAAACATGCTGCCTTTGGTGGCCTCTCCTATTGTCCAGAGCATCAGCGTAGCTTCTCAGTGGCCCAGACACCAGAGTTAAGAGTACAGGTTGGGAAGCCTGGGCACCATGGGTGGCATCAGCAAGTGTACTTTTCTTGTTTTTTGTCTTTTTCAGACAGAGTCTCACTATGCAGTTCGGGCTGGCCTTGAGCTCACTTTGTAGCCCAGGCTGGTCTCAAACTCACAAGGATCCTCCTGCCTCAGCCTCCCGAGTGCTGGGATTACAGTCATGTGCCACCAGGCCCAGCTGGCATACTTTTCTTGGAAAAAATATAAGATAAGGACCCTGTTGCCCAGGGTCATCTAATTGGCTAAAGAACATCAAGGAGATGTCAAATTTGCCTATGATTCCTTCATGCTTTGTAATTACCTGCAAAAGGACTGTGGTCCTCCACCCCTGAAGGGCACGGCAAGGCCACTGGGCCTGGTTTGCTTGGGCTGCCCTTTGTTCACCCGATGTAAAGACTGGCCTTTAGAGCCTCAATTTACCTCGGTAACTCTCCCTTGGGGCTCTTACCCCAAAGATGTAAGTCAGACAAATCCCGGCTCAGTAGGTTCAGGTAAGTGGCAGGCCTACATCTGCCCCAGATGGGAACCTGGTGGCTTTTGGGCAAAAAGAGACACCTCACACCCCATCCCCACTCCCATCTGGCTCTCCAGACACACTGGGAAGCGCCCTGCAAGTCCTGCCTGGCTTTGAACAAAGCGAGGCCTCAGTCACAGAGCCATAGCCGACAGACGGCTGCACATCCGATGCTTCTAGCCAAGATCTTCTCTTCCGTGATAAAATTTGATTACAATTTTTCCTTCAAAAAATTCACCTATATTCTCCAGCTTCCTCAGGTACATGGCTCTTTATGAGTGCGGAAGCAAGTTACAAAAATTAAAACTACAGGCATTAGAAGCAGACAGGGTTCTTGTCCGCTGACTCAGTATACTGGTGTAGGTGTGACCTTGTGTGACCTGGAAGCAGGACCTGATAAATGTCTGCTGTTGTCACCTGGCCCTTAGCAGCGTTGTGACTGCTAACATCTTGTCATCTGACAGAGGGAGGGTTTTACCCGAACTGGGGGAATCCATCAGTGCTTTCCCAAAACCCTCTTTGGTATCTGGAATGGAAAACTGTAAAGAGACCGTGAAGGTGATTCATTTGTAATAAGGTAGATTTATGACAGAAATTGGCTTCTTCCAAAAGGAAGATCGATCTGTCAACAAGCCAATAAAATGTGAGTGGGCATGTACAGGACAAGGTGTGCTTATCTCGTTTCATGTGACCCAGAAAGGGCAGTGACCGGAAACTCTGTCACTGGTGGCCTCCCTGAAACAGCAAGACTAAAAATCGTGCCAAATGCTTGCCTCTCTTTTTGTTTGTGTTTTTGTTTTGTTTGAGACAGGTTCTCTCTCCTTTCTTTTTTCTTTTTTTTTTTTTTTTGAGACAGGGTCTCTCTATGTAGGGCAAACTGGCCTTGAACTCAATATCAGGCTCATTAATGCCCAGGTTAGCCTCACACTCACTGTGATCCTCCTGCTTCAGCCTCCTGAGTGCTAGAATTACAGGCATGCACCACCACACCCAGCAAATGCTTGCCTCTTTAAAAGTCACATCTGTCAGAGGAGGATCTCTGCAAACAGTGAGAATGTTACTGTCTGTGAATAGCAGAATTTTCAATTACCATATTTCAAAGTCATTCTTTCTGTCTTTAAAGTGTCTTTGCAATTAAAATGAAATGCATAATGAAAAGAGATGCTACACGCTTTGTACTGTTAGGACATCTCCTGTTCCTGGCTGTGAACTGGTTCTGCCTGAGCATCTCCTTTTCTTCACAGAAAAGAGTCTGACGACCCCAGGAGACACCCTTTCTTCAAAACCATCAACTTCCCTCGGCTGGAAGCTGGCCTCATTGAACCTCCATTTGTACCAGACCCTGCTGTGGTTTATGCCAAAGACATTGACGAAATTGAGGATTTCTCCGAGGTGCGGGGCGTGGAATTTGATGACAAAGATAAGACGTTCTTCAAAAGATTTGCAACAGGTGCAGTGTCCATCGCGTGGCAGGAAGAAATCCTAGAGTCGGGGCTGTTTGAGGAACTGAACGACCCCAGCAGGCCAGCAGGTTACGGGAAGGGCGATGCCTCCAAGTCTGGTGTGTGCGTGTTGCTGTGACCTGTCCCCTCGGCCAGCGGGGTCCCTGGTGACGTGCTCCGGAATGTGCTGCCCTGCTGAAGGAGGTTCATCCATGCTCGGGGACACACCAGCCTTGGAACAGCTTGGAGGTGGGTGGGCAGCCTCGACACCAACACGTTTTCTTTTTATTTATTTTTTCTTCTTTTTTCTCCCCCCATAAAAATTAGTAAAGTCTCAGTTTTCAGCAAGGGCTGGGAAAAGGAACCGTCAGGCTTATTTTGATAAACTAAAGGCGAGAACCCTCCGCCATCCCATCTCTGAATGACACAAGGTCCCAGGAGCAGAGGGTGGAGGTCTGTGGTGAAGCTGGAAAGGGAGCATTTGCAGTGCTTCAGAAATCATCATTTCAGTTCCTCCTTGTTTGTCACTTATAAAAGAATTTTGAGACTAAAAATAAATGTTCCTGATGTTCTCCCCTTGAAAGAAATGGATTGTAATACTTGGGCAATATTTCAGATTACAGATAATTTTCAGTTTCATTGACAGTCTTCTTCATTTTTCACTTTTTTTGGGATATAATTTATCATCATATTGTTGAAGCTTTTTTTTGGACTGAACCCGGGGTCTTTGTACAGGGCTTCATCCCTAGCCCTTTATTTTATTTTTTATTTTGAGATAGGGTCTCACTAAGTCACTACAGTGTCCAGGTTGGACTGGAATTTGCAATCCTCCTGCGCAGCCTCCCAGAGTGCTGGGGTTACGGATGTACACCACCACACCCAGCCGTCAAAGCATTACAGATATAAATATTAATGAAGTCTATGAGCGACAGTAAATTAAATTTGGTTGGGTATTTTACATAATATGTTATAAATTGCTTATATATGAAATTACATCTCGAGCCAGGAATGGTGGCCCACGCTTGTAATCCCAGTACCCAGGAGGCTGAGGCAGGAGGATCATTGTGAGTTCCAGACCAGCCTGGGCTACAAAGTGAGTTCAAGGCCAGCCTGAACTGCATAGTGAGACCATCTCAAAAAAGACAAAAAAAAAAAAAAAAAAAGAAATTACATCTGCCATCTGCCATCAGTTCCTAAAGTTTGCTGAAACTTGGAATCACTTAGGGATCTTTTAAAAATACTAATGCTTGGTTCCTACCTGTATGTGTTCTGATCCATACCCCACCTGTGGGGTACAGTCTGGCCATTTAGCTTTGCCAAAGCTCCCCAGGAGACTGTAATGTGTAGCAGAGCTTCATAGGTACTGCCCTATATATTTACATGTAACTGCACACGGGTCTTGTGTTAGCTTTCCAGTACTGTAACAAAATACCTGAAGTAATCAATTTGAGAAAATGTAGGGCCAGGGCTTTAGCTCAGTGGCACAGCACCTGCTTGACAAGAGTGAGGTCTTGAGTTTGATTCCTGGTACACCTCCCCAAAAGAAAACAAAGGAGAGAAAATGCTTATTTTGGGTCACAGTTTTGGAGGTGGGCTCCATTGTATCTGGGTGCATGTGAGGCAGGACACTGCAGTGGGATTGCATGGCAGAGGAAGCTCTCACCTCATGGCCACTGGGAAGCAAAGAGGGAGGAAGTGGAGGGGCCTGGGCCTCACTATCCTCCAATAACCTCATTGTCTTTCCCTAGGCCCCGCCTCCTAAATGTTCCACCACTTCCCAATATTACCACAACCTGAGGTACAGGCTTTCAACATACGGGGAGCCTTGACAGGGCCCTCACCTGTGCCATAGCAGCTCCTTATTTTGGTTGCTCAAAACTTCAGCCATATACCTGCATAGTTATTTTTCAAACATTAAAAAGTATGTGCGATTCTCAGTACTAAATAAACAAATGTGGTTTTGGCAACTGCAGTATAAATGAAACTGGAGAGAACTGGTATTCATCTTAGCGATTCTCTTGGCCTTGCACCTTGTAGTTCCTCACACATGTCGCAGAATGCAGACCTCTTGGCTAGTTCGAGCTCTGAGGAGGTACACAGAACTGAGCAGGTGGTGACCCTCACTTCAAGTGCCCGGCCAGCTGTGTGTGGTAGAGTCAGCACTTTCCCAAAGCACAGCCAAAGTGAGGGTTCTAAGGCTGAAAAATATGCTTGGGACACAAATGTATATCTGGGTAATAGCTTAAAAAAAAAAAGCCACACAGCCGCTTGATTCTTGACAAAGGAAAAGACAGCGTCTTCTACAAATGGTGCTGGGAAAACTGGGCATCCATGTGTAGAAGACTGAAACTAGACCCTTATTCTAGGGCTGTACAAACATCAATTCAAAATGGGTCACAGACCTAGGCAGAAGGCCTGAAATTTTGGAACTGCTAAAAAGAAAACTAGGGAAAACTCTGAAGCCATAGGCACAGACAAAGACTCCCTGAGTAGGACTCCAACAGCACAGGAAATAATAGCAATAATCAACAAATAGGACTGTGCCAAAGTATAAACTTTCTGCACAGCGTGGAAAGCAACTAACAGCGAAGAGACAGACTACTAAAAGGGAGAACATCCCCCTTCAGCAGAGGATAAATATCTAGAATATATAAAGAATTCAAAAACTAAACCCCCCAAAAATTAAATAGCCCAATCAATAAATAGGCAAATGAATACAAAAAGTAATAAATGCTGGCAAACATTCTGCACTGCCGGTGAGGTGCTGATGGTTGTTCTTGAAAGTTATAAACCTTAAAAGAGAAAAAATGTACATGGGATACAAGGAAAATGAATCAGCACAAGAAACTTTTTTTTTAGACAGGGTCTGGCTATACAGTTCAGGTTGGCCTTGAGCTCACTTTGTAGCCCAGGCTGGTCTCAAACTCACAACAATCCTCCTGCCTCAGCCTCCTGAATGCTAGGACTACAGGCATGCACCACCACACCCAGCAAGAAATATTTTTTGCCTGAAGACTTTCCATGTTAGCCATTTTGATTATCAGAAAATAATGATGAAACCAACTGGCTGAATTTTCTCAGATCATCTAAGGAAAGAAACGTTGCAGTTATTTAGAGTTCATTACTGTTTCAGTAAATATTGGTGTCTTCCCTGGGTCAGGCTCCATTTTGGGTTGGAGAGATAGGCTGGGTTTCATCTTTTGGGAATTATTAGATTGGAACTTTATTCTCTCCAAGTATCAGTAAAGCTTTCTTTCTGGACAAAGGAGGGTATTGTAGTTTTCTGGGAGTTTTTGTTTTGTTTTGAGATAGGGTCTTACTATAGTCCAGACTGGCCTTTGAGTATGTGGCCCAGGATAGCCTCGAACTTGTGATCCTCCATGCTGGGGATATAGCTCAGTGGTATAAGTGCCTGCCTGGCCAGCGCAACGTCCTGTGTTCTATGCCTGGTACCAAAAAAGAACAGAGAAGTAAAACTTGTGATCCTCTTGCTTCAGTCTTCTGAGTGCTGCTGGGACTATAAGCATACACCATTGTGCTTAGCTTGTACTTTCCACTTTTTACCAAGTTTTCTGCAGTGAACATATCTATCTTTTTATTTTTATTTATTTTTTCTTTTGTCTTTTTGAGACAGGGTCTCACTATGCAGTTCAGGCTGGCCTTGAGCTCACTTCATAGCCCAGGCTGGTCTCAAACTCACAACTGATCCTCCTGCCTCAGCCTCCCAAGTGCTGGGATTACAGCACCACACCCTGCATCTTTCTTTTTAAAGTCAAGGGTGGTACACCCCAGAAATTCCAGCACTCAGGAGGCTGAGGCAGGAGGATCACAAGAAGTTCGAGGCCAACCTGGGCTACAGAGTAAGTTCAAGGCCAGCCTGAACTGCATAGCAAAACCCAGTCTCAAAAAGACAAAAATTAAAAAATAAAGTCAAGGAGAAAATTATTACATAAAACATGATGAGACCCTACCATACCTGGAGTGGGCAGGTGAGGCACAGGCTGGCTCCTGCTATAACCAGCCCCGGGAGCCCACCCCCTGGTGCACCTGCCGAGGGCATAGCTATGTACGAGGAATAAGGCTGGGGACTCCAGGCCGGAGCCACCAGCCTCCCTGACCACAGCCAGCAGTTGGTGCCTACAGCTGGACCAGACCAGTGACGCAGGAGCCAGACCGAGAACTGTCTGGTGAAGGGAGAAGTTTTTACCAAAACTCAGAGCAATGAAAGAAAGGACAATGCAGCAAGCTTCTCACACACTTTAAAATATCTTCTTTCGTGCATAGCTAAAATATAGTGTTTTGGGGATACAGTTAATATTTATCAGAGGCCTTATGGATATTCGTATAAAATTTTTTTTAAAACATTTTACTGACTCATGAAATCTCAGAATGTGGGGACACATGGGCTGGATAACTTTGAAATATATTACAGGGAAACATATGTGTTTCAATGGAAAACCACGCATTGTCTAGAAAAAGCTACCTTCTTCTTCTATATGAGACCAGAGAGTAAGTATTTTGGACTTTGCAGATGGCTGCTACTTACCGGTCTCCACCTGTGCAGTGGGAAATTGACCACTGACGACATGTGAAGGGCGGAACAAGGCTGTTTTCCAATAAAACTTTATTTACAAAGATGGAGCACAGGGCTGGACTTTCTTCATTTCTTTTTTCTTTTCCTTTTTTTCTGGTTTTCTGAGACAAGCTCTCACTTACATAGTCTAAGCTAACCTTCAACTCACCGTGTAGCCCAAGGTGGCCTCGGACTCATGCTGATCCTCTTGCCTCAGCCTCGCAAGTGCTGGGATTATAAACATGTACCGTCACACTCAGCACAGAGCTAGATTTAACCTTCAAGCAATAGTTTACTGATCCCAGCCTGGCGTGGCGGCACACACTTATAATCCCAGCACTTGGGAAGGCTGAGGCAGGAGGATCGTTGCACGTTTGAGACCAGCCTGAGCTACAAAGTGAAGTGAGCTCAAGGCCAGTCTGAACTGCATAGTGAGACCCTGTCTCAAAAAGACGAAAAAAAGTTTACTGCCCCTAGTCATAGATTAGCTCACCACGACAATGACTGCACTATCTGACTGTGGGCAGTAGTTCACAAGTCTATAAACTGTAGAAAATAAGTGGAGATACAAAATACCTGTCATGTGTAACATGAAAATGGGCCCTTGCGTCTGCCTTAGTCTTGTTCGGCTCCTATCACAAGGTACCGTAAATCAAGCGGCTTAAATAATGAAAACCTGGAGGCTGAGGAGGTCACTTGGTTGTGAAGCACTTGCCCAGCATGTGCAAGGCCCGGGGTTCAAGCCCCAGTGCCACAAAAACAAAAGCAAAAACAAAGAAAAACAAAGAAAAGAAAAAGAACCAGCAATTTGTTTTCTCACGTCTGGAGGTCTGAGATCTGAGGTCAAGGGCTGGGTTGACCTTGGGTCTCCTGGGTCAGCCTGGGTCTCCTGGCTGTGGCCTGACTGACCATCTTTCACGGTCTTCCTGCAGCACGCTCCTACTCTTCTCTTAGAAGGAAGCTGGTCACCTGGACTTCAGCCCACCGCAATGACCTCACTTCAAGATAATTATCTCTTTAGAGATGCTGTCTCCGAACACAAGGCGTTGGGAAGTACTGGAGGGTGGGGGAGTTCTGGGGGTTACGGTTCCACCCGTAACACCCTCACGTCCGTTTGCTTCTTCCCTTCACTCCATATGAGTTTGTGACTTTTTTCCCACTTATTTGAACTTATTGTAACACTACTAGTTTCCTCATTACCAAGTTAAATTTTTAGTATGTGTCATTTTTATCTCTGTACAAGAATCATGACTTTACCTTTATTTGAAGAATATCCATTAACACAACTCAGAATATCACGAGAGCAAGAAATACGAAGCTTAGTAGTTTTTTGTTTGTTTCTATGTGTGTTTGTTCTGTGAGACAGAATCTTGCTACTCAGTTCAGCCCGGCCTTGAGCTCACTTTGTAGCCCAGGCTGGTCTCGAACTTGTAACGTTCCTCCTGCCTCAGCCTCCCGAGGGCTGGAATTATAGGCATGTGCCACCACGCCCGGCTGTATGAAGTTTAGTTTTGAAATTTTGATTCCACAAGTAGAAGCTCCCCAGGATGCAGCTAGCATGTCGCTGGGAGTCTGGTGAGGGTTCAGGAGCCGGCTCATGCTGTGTTATTTTTAAACCAATGCACCCCCCCCTGCCTCTCCCCTCCGCACTGCCGGCTGTCCTACCCATTCTGCACCTGCCCCTGCCCCCGCATGCAACAGGAAAAGCTGCTGGGGAAGAGACAAACAGGGAGAAGAATGCCAGGAGCATCTGTCAGCCACTCGGTGTGCAAGCCCCGGGGCCAGCCAAGGCAGGCCCTGTGCGGCCCACCCTGCGCTGGCAGGTCCCCCTAAGGATGCAGGTTGGCCGGGTACTTAAGGGTCACAGAAAAACAATAAGTGGCCTTTTATTTTCTGGTGTGCATCCCAAATGCCGCACGGACATATGTACGGTAAAAATTTAGCTCTAGTTCATGGGAACAAATAAATCAACTGAGGATCATCCATGGCCAGGAGCAATGGAAATACAGGGAACTTCCAGCACCCACAGTGCGGCCTGGGTTGTTTGACTTTGATACGAATCTATAGGAGCAGTCGGTCATGGGAAGAGCTTCTGGGGCTTATTTGTTTGTTGTTGTTGTTGTTTGCAGTGAGTCTACAGGGTTGTTCTCTCCCAAAGAAAGGCAGCTGGTCAGGGTCAGGGTTGCCAGCAGCAACCCACTGCCACTATGGCTACTGACAGTAACAACGTGGCAAGGCTTCTACTTCAGGAGCAGGTGCTATGTACCAGGCCCTGTACTGGGCCCTTCTTCATGGATTCTTCCAGTGTTCAGAATCACTAGGTATTATCTACATTTCACGGATGAAGAAAGGAAAACTCCGGAAGTTAACTAACGCTCCCCCCAACACCGGAAGTGTGAACTGATAGCACTTAGCCATGAGGTTAATGGTCCCCCACGGTAGGAACAGCCTCGCTCCTTGTTCCCTAACACATCTCCTAAAGGACTCAGAGAAGAGTTAGTGCATTAGGTTAAATAAGAAATGATTTTTATCCATTTAGTATGCTGTTGGCTATTGGTTTGTCATAGATGGCTTTTATCAGATTGAGGTAAAGACCGTCTACTCCGAGTTTCTGTAGGGTTTTTATCGTGACTGAGTGTTGGATTTTATCAAAAGCTATTTCTGCATCTATTGAAATGACCATGTGATTTTTGTCTTTGGCTCTGTTGATATGATGAAAAAAAACTAGGATTAGAGGTCCCATTCAACCCAGCTATTCCCCTTCTGGGTGTATTTCCAGAAGAACTGAAAACATCATACCACAGTGATATATGTGCACCCATGTTTATAGCAGCACAATTTGTCATAGCTAGATCTTGGAAGCAACCCAAACATCCATCAACTGAGGACTGGATAAAAAAGATGTGGTATTTCTATAGCATGGAGTATTACTCAGCTATAAAGAAAGCTAGACCTATAGACTTTTATAGGTAAATGGATGCAACTAGAGACCATACTCATAAGCGAAATAAATCAGACTCACATGCATAAACATCATATTGTCTCCCTGGTGTAAGAAACTGAAAGAGTAACCCAATTCTGAAAAGTACAATAGATACTGTGAAAGGAAAAGAAACTGCTCAAAGGAAAGGGCAACTGAGATGAGGGAAAGGAGGAAAAGAAAGAAGGGAAAAAATACACAGAACAGCTAAGATAAGTACTACCAATTTCTGTTGGTTTATTGAAAGGAACAGTTAATGCTTAATTTTTTTCTCAATTTTTATTTATTGGTTTGACCAGTTTTGCCTGCCTATAGCTGGTAATCTGAACAACCACTTTGAAGATAACAATGTGCAATATAACATCCATTGCTGATGTCCTATCATCTTGTTTTGAAATTCTGTATCATTTTAAATGTTTTATTTTTATTCTCTTCAAAAAACATTTTTAAAAAGAAATCATTTTTAAAAAATACATTTTATTGTCTCAGTGGGCACGGTGGTGTACACCTGCAATCCCAGCACTCTGGGAGGCTGAGGCAGGAGGACTGAAAGTTCAAGCCTGGGATGGACAACTTAGCAATTAAGTAAGACCCTGTCTTAAAATTTAAAAATAAGAAAAGGGAATGTAGCTCAGTGTAAAGGCCCTGGGTTCAACCCTGGTACAGTGCTACTAAATTGCCTAGCAGGGCTGAAGACAAGCATATTTAAGGTGGTGGTCACTCTGAGGCCATGTGTGCAAGGCAGGGACACGCCTGACAGCGAGTGCCTCCTTCAACCTTGTGTCCCACATGACACATTCCATTCACCTAATTCTGGCCCTGTGGGCAAGGCAGCTTGGATGGAGAAAGAAAACTCCTTTTGAAAACTACATTTCTTTGCATCCTCAGAAATAACCATCTGTATTTCATTCACTCAACACATATAATTCAGGGTTTACCCGAATTAACCTAAATTTGCCCCTGCTGTAGGAGAGGGGAATACACCCCAGGCCGAACCATGTGCATGTGAACATCTCCCCGTCTAGATCACTGGATGTTTTACATCTAACCCTTCAACAGATATCCCTATTAGCCAGTGTGGACCTATATTTTTTCATGGTTTTCTTCTGTTAAAGGATAAACTCTTTTTTTTTTTTTGTCTTTTTGAGACAGGGTCTCCCTCTGCAGTTCAGGCTGGCCTTGAGCTCACTCTGTAGTCCAGGCCGGCCTTGAACTTGCAAGAATCCTCCTGCCTCAGCCTCCCGAGTGCTAGAATTACAGGCGTGCGCCACCACACCTGGCCACAATGATTTAACATGTTTAATTGGCTTTATTTTCTATTCCAGAATTAGTCAACTCTCCCTTCTGTAAACTAGAATGGGTTCCAGTGTGGCCAGCAGAAGCAGTGAGTTTTACAGACAAGAAAAGGGCTGAAAATAACAGAACAAAAAAGAACAAAAATCTGGTGTGGTGACACACGCCCGTCTCTGATGCCAGCACTCAGGAGATTGAGGCAGGAGGATCCCAAGTTAGAGACCAGTATTGGCTACATAACAAGAACCTGTCTTAAAAAAAAAAGGCAGACAGGTGATCTCCGAGTTATCTGTCTTGGAAGGCAGGGACAGGAAGACAGGGCAGATTAAGAATGTAACTGATTTGGTAAGCATCGGGTTACTTCAGGTTACCTATTTTATGTAAGAGTTATGGCAGAGGAAGCTTCGTTATCAGGCTAACGGAAAGTGACCCCTTCGGGAAGTTCGGCTGTGATTATCTCTAATCCTCCTTTCTCAGAAATTCAGGTAAACAATGTGGTTTCTGCTGGGGGAGGCAGAACTTCAGCCTGCGTGACTCCATTTTGATTTTTAGCCTGGCCTGCTGGGCCCTTGTAGTCCAAAACCACAGCATCTGGTAACTTTCATTTAATGCTTATTACCTTTTGCTTGTACCAAACCCACTTTCCTCACTTCCCCTCCTCTTTAAAGGAATTCCTTCCATCTTTATGCTTTAGAATCTTTGTTTTGAAAAAGCTGTGAGGGCCAGGGATTTAGCTCAGAGGCATAAGTGCCCACCTGGAAAATGCAAGGTCTTGAGTTCAATTCCTGACACCCCGCCCCCCCAAATTACAGATTTTTTAAAACTGTGAAATTTAGACTTGTAAATCCCACATCACCTCTCTCTGAAAGTGGAAAGTTACAGCCAGGCTGAATGACAGCCAGACGGGCTCCGACTAAGTGTTGTTCTAAGCTGTGCCGGTGGAATGAGGGGCCGGGGCTGATCTGGCACGTGTCACAACCAGTAACATGGCAGACAGTGGTGAAAGAACCGCTCAGCCGAACACACATTCCCATGCCCTTGTTTGCGCCCTGCTGCGGGGCGTGTTGTTTGCCCTCCAGGCCTGGCCCCTGCTTGGTCTTGTTCTAGGGCTGCGCCCATAAAACAGCACACAGACACCACGGCTCTGCGCCGCTCTGTCCAGACATGCAGATTTCTCAACATCGTTAGAGCCGTGTCCGCTTCGTCAGCACAAAAGCTGTCCCAGTTCCGGCTCTGCCCAGCGCGCAGTCCCTTAGGCCCATACTGCGGTCTGTGGCCCTTCGGGTCTCCTTGCCTCTCGGCCTGCCCACGGCCTGTGCCCGGCCGCTGTGCAGAGGGATGAGAAAGACATGACAAGCCAACACACCCATTTGATAGGGGAACAGGAAGTGAAGGACAGAACCATTCCCTGGAATCTGGGTGTTCTGAGAATTTAAAGAACAGACCCTATCTGGGTACCTCCTCCCACTCCTCTTGCAGAGCTGGGTCCCGCTCAGGCCATTAGCCGCAGACGTTAGTCACAGTGGAGACACAGGGAGAGTGGCCGGCTTCCGAGAGGAGCTGCTCAGCTCCCGCAGCCCTGGCTGGTGAGGCCACAGGAGGGCCAAAGACTGGAGAGCAAACTCCCTCGCCAGGTGGAAGGGGAGCAGGTTCTGCGGGCGGCTTCCTTTGGAAGCGGTCTGGGAGAACGTGTGGGCTCGGCTGTCCTCTTCCCGGGCGCTGGAGCAGCCGTGCTCACCTCCCCGGCCGCACGCGGACACAGTGACATCACAGGAGCGGTGCTCGTATCCACACCACGCAAACAGGTGAATCCTACACACCTGGTTTTGCCCTTGTGTGGAGAGTGCTTGACTTCAGCGCTGACTCGTCCCTGAAATACACCCTGGCTGCTCCGTGGTGCCCCTGCCCAGAGCCTGGCAGAACCTGCCTCAAGTTTTTATTCTACTTGCAGCGGGTGAACAAGGCTGTAGGAGAGAAAGAAATCAACCCGGGGCCACAGGCCCTGGCCCACAAGCCATCAATCCCTAGGCAGAGTGGGGGGAAACTGCAAACTGGATTCAGAGCTATGCATATTTAAAACATGGGACTAAGAATGTGGCTGGGGGTGGTGTGCCCACTGTAACCCTGGCACTCTGGCAGGCGAGGTCAACAGCATGTTAAGTTCAAGCCCAGCCTGAGCAACTGACTGAGACCACCTCAAAAATTACAAAAAAAAAAAAGTTAAAAAAATTTTTTTGAAGGACTGGGAGTGCTGGGTGTGGTAGCACACGCCTGTAATCCCAGCACTCAGGAGGCTGAGGCAGGAGGATCACTGGGAGTTTGAGACCAGCCTGGGCTACAAAGTGAGCTGAAGGCCAGCCTGAACTGCATAGTGAGACCTATCTCAAAAAGAAAGAGAGAGAAAAAAGAAAAAGAGAGAGAGAAAGAGAGGGAGGAAGGAAGGAAGGAAAGGAGGGAAGAAAAAGAAAGAGAGAGAGAGAGAGAGAGAGAGAGAGAGAGAGAGAGAGAAGGAACTGGGAATATAGCCTTTAAACCATCATGGGTTCAAACTCCAGTACCACAAGAAAAGCAAAAGAGAATTAAGAAGGAAAAAAGCCTTCAGCAAACACCACAAGTCACACAAACGGGCTGAAATGCAGCAAGAGGAAAACGTGCGCAGGTGTCTGCGGCCTCATTACAAAAGTGTGACTCTGCCCCAGCGCTTAAATCGTCTCTTCACAAACTGAGCTCGTCAAAAACAAGATGAAGAGAAAAAAACCTAGTAAAGCTAGTGACGGCGTGGGGTCTGATGGGAACAGGTTACTGGGATCCGCTGTCTTCTGCCGTGTACACAGTTCCTCTGTGTCTGCAATTCTGTGGAGAGAGAACTGAATTTCATCAACAAGCAAACCCTCTCTCCCATCCCTGACCCTGACCCTGACCCTGACCCTGACCCTGACCCTGACCCTGGCTCCACCACAGCTCACCTACCTGATTGGCATTTATGGGATGGGGAGACCTGATCTTTTTTTTTTTTTTTTTGTCTTTTTGAAACAGAGTCTGGCTATGTGGTTCAAGCTGGCCTTGAGCTCACTTTGTAGCCGAGGCTGGTCTCGAATTCACAACGATCCTCCTGCTTCAGCCTCTGAGTACTGGGATTACAGGCGTGTTCCACTACACCTGGCTGATCATCCTTTTTGTATTTTATTTTATTTTATTTTATTTAAAAAAAATAAAAGCACAAAAACATATTAACAAACAGACACAAATTAGCTTAAAAATAGTACAATCAAAACTGATTTACAGACAAGGTGATATGGACTCAACAATGGTTGTTGCTTTACCTCTTGATATCTTCGAAGTGTATATATATGAACACAGATACAGACGTGAAATTGGTCAGACAATTAATCCTCTCAACAACAGAAAAACACAAAAAACAAAAAAACCAAAGACAAAAAAAAAATAGTTGCTGCTTTGCATATTGATATCTTCGAAGTGTGTGTTCAGGATAACACATGCAGACATACAAGATTGATCGAATAACCTGTCATCAACTATTCCTTAGCATTAAGTGATATAATACAATAGTAGAACCATGTTAGCCCTCCTGCATATATGTATATACATATATACATACATACATTTTGCCTCTTTCTTTTCTCCTTTCCCTCATCCCATCTGTTCTTTGTTTTTGAACAGATTTCCTTCATGTCTCTTAGTTTATATTCCCACCCTCGGGTTCTTACACCAGTGATACAATACGTTGCCTACACATGTACCGCTGATTTATTTCACTTATGAGTATGGACTCCAGTTTTGTCCACTTGCCTACAAAGTTCCCAAAACTGTCTTTCTTTATAGCCGAATAATATTCCATTATATAAAAATGCCACAATTTTTTAGTCCAGTCTTCTGTGGATGGACACTTGGGTTGCTTCCACATTTTAGCTATTACAAATTGCGCTGCTATAAACATGGGCGCACATATATCAGAGTGATATGATGTTTTCAGATCTTCTGGGAAAATACCCAGAAGAGGAATAGCTGGTTTGAATGGAACCTCTAGACCTAGTTTGCTGAGAAATCTCCAAACGGCTCTCCACAGTGGTTGCACCAGTCTGCATTCCCACCAGCAGTGTAATAGAGTCCCTATTTCTCCACAGCTTCGCCAGCATTTGTTATTGGATGACTTTTTCATACTGGCCAGTCTTATTGGGGTGAGATGAAATCTCAATGTTGTTTTTATTTGCATTTCTCGAATGACTAAGGATGTGGAACATTTTCTCATATATTTATTGGCCATTTGTATGTCTTTATCTGAGAAGTGTGTATTCATCTCAGATGCCCACTTCTGGATTGGGTCTTTGAATTTGGACAGGTACATGTTTTTTAATTCTTTGTATGTTCTAGATAGCGGTCCTTTGTCTGAGGGACAGCCAGCTAGGATTTTTTCCCAATTTGTGGGTTTTCTTTTTACTTTGCTGGTGATTTCTTTAGATGTACAAAAACTTTTCAGTAGGATGAGGTCCCAATTATTGATTCTTTGAAGTGTTTCCCTTGCAGTTCCATTTTTGTTCATGAACTCTCTGCCTACTCCTATGTCTTCAAGATTTTT